>PVJC01033560.1:0-19312 GCA_004026665.1 Murina feae | reverse complement strand
ACACACACACACACAGAAGGCGCCTGGTAGACTGGGGCCATCATAGGACATCCCCCGAGGGGTCCCAGACTGTGAGAGGGCACAGGCCAGGCTGAGGGACTCCCTCCACCCCGAGTGCACAAATTTTTGTGCACCGGGCCCCTAGTTCTAATATAAATGTACACACATGTACACACAGTAAAAAAGATCAACAAAGGAAATATTAAAAATTTGAAGTGTGATTCTTACTATATGTCATTCTGGAAAAGGCAAAACTAGGGAGATCAGTAGTTACCATGAGTTAGGAAGAGAAGGAAGAAAAATAAGGGAGCACAGGGGATTTTTAGGGCAGTGAAAATACTCTTTGATACTGTAATGGTGAACACAGTCATTATATATTTTTCCAACAGAATGTACAACAAAGCCACAGAATGTACAATACAGAGATGGAACCCTAATGCAAACTATGGACTGTGGTGACTGGTGTGTCAATGTAGGTTCATTGATTGTAACAAATTTACACTTTGGTTGGAGACGTTGATAATCAAGGAGTCAGTGGACAGGAGATAAGGGCAGGGCAGGGGAGGGGAGGGGTTATATGGAAAAAATCTCTGCACGTTCTTCTCAATTTTTCTATTAGCTTGAAACTGTCTAAGAAAATAAAGTGTTACTTTTTAAAAATTAAAATTCCTTAAATTTTAATTTTGGGGTGATGAGCAGCTGAAAAGCTATATATATTTTTTCTTTTTTCATGTGTTTATAAATGTTTCTCAAATGATCATACGTTGCTTTTCTAAACGAAGTATTATTAAAATTTGATTTGAAAGGTGGGTGCATATAGAAGCATGAACCACTAAGAACTAAAAGAAGAAAATATGGAATAAAGAACTAAAACGCTATATATTTTGGAATAACTTAACTTCGGGTGAGGAAAAGACTAGGCTTGAGTTTGAGGTATTAACTCCCAAATAAAATGTAGACAGGATTAAATCATAGTTATACAAGCTCCGGCAAAAGAACTTACTATAGTCACAAGATAACGCCAAACCATTCAGAGCATAATCTATTCTTCATTAGGCGTAAAGCGTGAGGCAATTGGCAATTCCAACGCTTCATTAGAACATATTACCTTCGAGGATGGAGAGGGGATGTAAGACACCTCTGAGAAGCAGCGATTTGGGCCTGCAGCAGGCTGCAGACCTCCCAGGGCTGCAGGTGAGTCCTGGGCCCTTGTTGCCCAGACAACAGTCTTCAGAAAGGGGCAAGATCAGGAGAGAGACAGCGGCCCCTACCGTCCATTCTCCACATAGCACCCCAAATGTAGTGAAAAATGCAACTGACTCCAGTGCTTCTGACTCACCAAACTGCATTTAGGATGAAAGATTGCATTAAAAAAAAACCTCCAAACTCCTTTTCATGGGCTACCGTTCTCTTTTGCTCACCCCTTTTCAGGCACAACGGCCTTTTCTCTGCTCCCGGGATCACAGCTTCTCTTGTCTCGAAGGCCTGTTGGAACTTGTGTTTTCTTTCTCTCTGTCTGTCTCTGTCATTGTCTCCCCTACCTCTCTCTCCTCTACCTCCATCTCCCCTCTCTCACGCCTGTTCTCTATCACTGCCTTCATGCTCTCTCCCTGTCTCCTTATCCTCTCTCTCTCTCTCTCTCTCTCTCTCTCTCTCTCTCTCTCTCTCCACGTCCCCCGCCCCCATGTGAGATACAAGAAGAAATCTGCAGTTTGAAACCCCGAAAAAGGCTCTCACCAGAACCCAGCCACGCTGGCCCCTGTGTGGGACTTCTACCCCGCAGAACTGTGAGAAACGAGTGTCCGCTGTGTGAGCCACCCAGCCGATGGAATTTGATTATGGCAGCCCAGACTGAATGATACAACCAGTCTGCCCTTAGTGCCGAGGACAGAGTCTGCAATCTATTAACTTTCATTACATATTGATAGAAGAAAAGATGTGGAGCTTATCATGCTTGTGGCAAAGCAAAAGGAACGGGAGTGGTCTGCTTCAAGGTCCAGGGTGCTGACTGAGGAGGGCAAACACCATCCTACAACAGTGCATGGGGCTGATCTGGGGAGGGCAGGAGAGTCGGACTCTTCCTGACCAGGTTGGCAGATGGCAGCCCACAGCCAAATCGGTCCCGCTGCCTGCTTCTGTCTAGCCAATCAGCTAAGAGTGGTTTTTCTATGTGTAAGCAGTTGAGAAAAATCAAAAGAACAGTAACAGTTCATGCCATATAAACATTACATGTAACGCAAATTTCAGTGTCCATACATCACACTTTGTTGACCACAAGCACATTTATTTTATCTGCACAAACATATCACTGCCTTTGCGCTGTGAGAACAGGTTCCTGGCAGTGAATGCATGGTTGGCAGCACCAACAATGCCTACCCCCTAGGCTCTTTATTTTATTGTTTAATATATTTTTATTGATTTCAGAGAAGAAGGGAGAGAGAGAGAAAGAGACAGAAACATCAATGATGAGAGAGAATCATTGATCAGCTGCCTGCTACATGACACCTACTGGGGATGGAGCCCATAATCCGGGCATGTGCCCTTGACCCAAATCTAACCTGGGACCCTTTATTCTATAGGCTGATGCTCTATCCACTGAGCAACACTGGCTAGGGCTACTCCTGCGCTATTTATAACATACCCAGCTCAGACACTTGATAGCTGTGTGAGTTTGGACAAGATGCTAGACTGCTTTGAGCCTTAGATCTCTCATTGCAAGCTGGGGATGACTGGGTTGATTTTACAGAGCTCTGCAAGTTTATTCCAGGGCCTCGAAGGCCCTGAAGAAAATATAAATTCTGCTTTTCATTTGCTGTGTCATTTGTTTTTGCTGTAACACCCAATGGCACTTCTTGCATTCATTGATCTTATTTTTCTCCTGCCCAGTTCATGCCCATCTCCCTGCACATCTTTTTGAAGGGACACAGCCCAGCGACACAGAGCTTGGGAACTGGAGGCCCAGAGCCTAACCCTGAGCATCTAAGCCTTCTTTACTTTGCTGGAAAGGGGATGAGCAATGTGTTTAGAGTTGCTGTGAGAAAGGCAGGAATAATCGCAAACAGCTGAGTACTGTGTCTGACTAGGTGGCTTTTCCCTCTGATGGTGACAAGGAGGCAGCCAGATCCTCAAATTCCCTCAGGGTCTCTTTTCTTCTTTCAGTTTCATTACCCCTTTTCCCTACCTGATGGTCCCTGCCCCAAGCGCAGCCATCCTCTGATTGGCTAGCCAGCTTGGCTCAGTGAAATGTCAGTCTGTAGATTAAAGGGTTGCAGGTTCAGAGCAGGGCTACTCAGTCCTGCCTGGACCCCAATCACTGGAGAAACCACAACACGTGATTCTACTCCCAGGGACTCTCATTTAAACTGGTCCAGGAGCCAGCATCAGCAGTGGATAAAAACGCTCCAAAATTCAGTGGTTCTCAACCTGTGGGTCGCGACCCCTTTGGCGGTCGAACGACCCTTTCACAGGGGTCACCTAAGACCATCCTGCAGATCAGGTATTCACATTACAATTCACAACAGTAGCAACATTACAGTTATGAAGTAGCAACGAAAATAATTTCATGGCTGGGTCACAACATGAGGGACTGTATTGAAAGGGCCAGAAGGTTGAGAACCACTGCTCCAAATGGTCCGGCCCAGCCTGGGCTGAGAATCAGTCGTTTCATCTCTACATTCACTGCTTCAATTCTGAGAGATATGGGGGCCCATGCAGGCCTAACAGGGGGCCAAACCAAGTGTCTTCAGCTCCCGGGTGCTTACTGGGTACTAAGGATGGACGCCAAGGACCTTCCTGCTGCTGGATATACCAAGCACAGTGATTGACAGCTCCTGCCTTCACCTGGCTCTGAATCTAACCCGGAAGAGAGGCACAGGTAAGGAAGTGTGCACTTTGGTTTTCAGTTTCTTATTTCCTAAGTGCCTTCCAAAGGGATGAGGCCGATCCAGATGCCATGGATGGATTTCAGGAGAGTCTAGAGGAGAGAGCAACCACTCCACCTCCGGAGGACTGCGGAGGGCCTCACACACTCCTTTCTCATTGCTCATCACGCTCCTGGCACTGGGTAAGCTGAGGCCCCAGGGCTTTGGTCCTCTTGTCTGATGCCACCAAAATGCAGGTGTGCCCAAGCAGGCTTTGGTTTTCAAAGAAGAATACCTCTCTCTCTCTCTCTCTCTCTCTCTCTCTTTCTCTCTCTCTCTCTCTCTCTCTCTCCCCCTTGTCCCATGTCTGATACTGAATACCCTTCCAACCTGGTTTTTAGCCCTAATTTAGGAGAGGCATTGCATTCAGGAGACCACGGTATCTTTTGCATGCTGGGCATGGCGCCCGTCCTTCAGTGATGGCCAATATGCCTGCTGATGGCCCAGTCCACCTCCGTGCTCCTCCATGCCCCTCAGTGACAGACGGCAAACAGTGCCTGGGACAGAGACCAAGGCTGAGATACTAGCCAAGGCAGCAGCAGGCTCCAGGGATCATAGCTGGACCCAGGATGAGGTGTTACCCCACATGTTGGGGTGCCAGGGGTGTGTGCAAACATGTTTGCTGGGAAGAGAGATAACTCTGATATTCTAAATGTTAATACATAGGTATCTATATTCGCCTAACACTCCTAGAACATTTCTGTGCCCTATTTCTCCCAAATGGTTCCCCAAAGGCAGGCAAACAAACTAAAACCTTTGAAAGAGAACTGGGCTGTTTTCCTCATTCATATGGAAAAGAACCAGCAGGAAAAGGATAAGGAGGAAAAGCAGAGCCCAAGGATGATGCAACACCAGCCATCGTTCCATCCCTTAATTAATGACTTGCCCTGAGGTCCTCAATCCAGTTTGCCAGTCCCAATCACCCAAGGACAGCTCACACTGTCTGCCCAAGGGGCCTCAGATTCTGACCAAATGAATGCACAGTGTTGGTGCGGTCCAGTATCAGCAGTGCTCTGCAAGCTCTCCAAGGAGATTCCAGTGTCAGGCTCAAGCGCTCCTACTTTGTTCTTCCCAACCATCCCATGAGGCATGTACTGTAATTCTCATTATACCTATTTTCATCCATAAAAATAATGCTCAGACTGGCATCCTGTTAGACGATTAGCAAGAAGTAGAGTGGAGCGTAACTCTGGAGCATGGGTTCCTAAGTGTCATGCTGTATGGCATCCCTGCTGAGATGTCTTTAAACTTAATGTGACTTTCTGAAGGAGCAGCAGCTCCCAGCCAAACTACCCAAGGAGTTATCTCCTACTCTGATTCCAACTTTTCCTCAGGCAGGGGGATAACAGAGGAGCCATTCACGCATCAATTTTCCAAAAGCATCTAGCCTTTAACTATTGGGTACCCAATATACACTAGACTCTATGCCGGGTTGTGGACAATAGAGTTTGCCGCCCTAAAGTCTAGGCATCATCATGTTGATGGAGATGGTGATGGTACAACCACAAGCCAACAGGTACTGAGGGCCCACCATGCATCATTCCACTTCATACACCATCTACTATCTCCTTTAATACTCAAGCTCTTCTGCAAGGTAGAAAGTTAAGACTCAGGGAGGCTAAGCAACTCACCCAAAGTCACATAGCCAAAGCATGCTGGAGCTGTAACTGGAACGCTGATAGGCTGGCTCTGTAGAAAATGCCTCCTAGAAGTGGTGACACCATGCCATTGTGCCTCTAAATTCCTTTATTTCCATTTCTCAGGTTGAGTAGCACAGGGCCCCCTGCTCTTGGGGGAAACTGGCATCATCCTTCAAAGAGAGTCAAAATCCTTGGCCTGGGCTTTCTTGACCCTTGAAGGGGCAGTGAGACGCTTACCCAGAGCCCAGCACTTACTCTAGTTATGGGCCAACCCCAATGACTGCATCAGAATTCCCCCTGGGCCTTGATTAGATGAAGTGTCCATAAGTCTTGCGCATGGAGTCGATAGAAAAGCAATTTTTCCATTTGGTCTCTCTGAGGACCCTGCTTTCTGCCAGCCTGGAGAAGTAGCCCATGTGTGTGGTATACCCTGAGGTCAATAAAAGGCTTTAGAATCCTGCAGGATTGAGCAGAAAATATTCTTGTTATAACATTAGAGAAACTTAAAAAAATCAATGAAGTAATGAGATACAGCACCAAGTGGGGGGCCTTCAGCCAGACTCAATTGTTTTACCTTCATAAAGCCTCTGGATGAGGCATCAGAGAGGCAATGAGCTATTTCCTGAAGAAGCAGCCTGAGGCAGCCAAGAAGATGAGAAACAGCTAAGGGGGCAGGAAGCATAACAATATACAAGATAAAAAAAAAAATCCAAGATCCAAGATCGTCTTCTCCCCAAAGCCAATTCTATTTTGGAGCTCCATGGTTGATCTGGGGGTGGTCGATTTTATCTCTTTCTTTTAGTTTGTTGTTGTTTAGAGGAATGGTTAATGGAATTGGACTAGAATTCATGCTGCACTATTTCACCTGTTCATTAGGATGGGGGAGGAGGGAAGCACTTCTAGGTTACTGAGGAGTCTGAATGAGCAGTTAAAGAGAAAGGCAGTTTTATTTCTCCTAATAATAATATAACTGATGAGGAAAATAAGACATTTGGGGGAGGGGGGTATGTGCTAGCAACCTGACTCTGTATCCCTAATGCACATTCCTGCTAGCCTACAGTCTAGTCACTGCCCCTTCCTTAATTATCTGGTCTTGCAAGACACGTTTACCTAAATGCTCACATTTTACAGAGGCCATAAACCATGAACAATACACA
The DNA here is from genome assembly GCA_004026665.1 of Murina feae. Classification (NCBI taxonomy): domain Eukaryota; kingdom Metazoa; phylum Chordata; class Mammalia; order Chiroptera; family Vespertilionidae; genus Murina; species Murina feae. The sequence goes on along the minus strand of PVJC01033560.1, from coordinate 12,595 downwards.
ACCCCCAGAGGGGGTTATCAGCACTGGCACCAGGCCAGGCCTTTAGGTGCGGTCTCACAGCCCCCATCCCAAGGTCTCACAGCCCCCATCCCAACACACGGGGCTTTTTGAAAAGCCTGTGAAAGGTCCAGAAGTCTGATCCTTATTTGGGGGACAAAGAAACCAAAGGGTATAAAGATAAATCTTCCTCCATATTGGCTTACTCAGTATTTGGAGAACTGACCCCTGAGTCACTGTATTAGTACATGTGAAACATCTGAGAATAAATGGGTTTTTCCTGTATCTCCAGGTACTCCTGCATATTTTTTGGTCGCCTGGTAAATTCTGAAACATAATAACTTCACATAGGCTCACAGCATGTCATTTCATAGTCATGCCATAAGAGTGTTGGTTTGACTTTTGGGTAAGAATATTATGCATTGCCTCTCAAGCCCTAGTGTGGAAGGGCCTCCTTGCAAGGGGGATAGTTAGGTTCTTACCAAAATACAGCAATGAGTAGAGTCTTTCTTGTGGAGTTTATAAGCTATGACAACAGATACGCCCCAGGTTGGATTGGGGACAAGTGGAGAGTCTGACATTCGTAAACAAGAGAGGGAATGGCTATGTCCGTGTAAAGCAGCAGGCATTCCTTTACTCTGAGCTGTTTAGCAAGTGCCTAGTATACAGGAGGCCATTAGTGCAGGAGGCACACTCCATGCTTATTAGAAGCATACAAACTGATCCTACTTCAGAAGAGGTTGGTTTTTTTAGAAGTTTCCCTCCTTCTCCATCAACCCTGCAGCTACTGATAAAGCGGTGGCATTGTTACTAAGAGCTGGCCCCAGGGCTGTGGGAGTGATTTACAAACAACAGAAAATAGTCGCCTCTCAAGCAAGTGATACAATTCAACCCTGCTGGGCTTGTTTGTTAGGAAAAGAAAACAAAGAGAGAAATTGCTGGAATTTAAGCAGCTTCTCATCTTTGTTTTTCCCCCACGTTGTAGGTTTACACTGACCACTCTCTGTTTCTCTCTATAACCAAAATCCCCAGTGTTCAAAGTGCTGTTGGCATCACTGTTGATGCTTACAGTGAAATGATTTTGTGCAATGGCATGCACTCGACAGGGACTGACTCCTTTAAGAAAACAAAACAACAGCCCTGACCGGTTTGGCTCAGTGAATAGAGCATCGGCCTGAGGACTGAAAAGTCCCAGGTTCGATTCTGGTCAAGAGCATATACCTTGGTTGTGGGCACATCCCCAGTGGGGAGTATGCAGGAGGCAGCTGGTCGATGTTTCTCTCTCATCAGTGTTTCTAACTCTCTATCCCTCTCCCTTCCTCTGTGCAAAAAAATCAATAAAATATATTTAAAAAAATGAAAAGAAAAGAAAACAAGACAACAGACCTAGCCAGTTTGGCTCAGTGGATAGAGCATCAGCCTTCAAGGGCCCTGGGTTTGATTCCCGTCAAGGGCACATACCTGGGTTGCAGACTCTTCACCGGCCCAGGCCCTGGTCAGGGCTCGTGCAGAAGGCAACCAATGGTTGTGTTTCTCTCACATTGATATTTCTCTCTGCCTTTCCCTTTCTCTTCCACTCTCCCTAAAAATCAATGAAAACGTGTGCTCGGGTGAGGATTTAAAAAGAAAAGCAAACAAGGTAAAGTGCTGCTGTAGGACGGTATGCCCCCTGGTGTGCAGCCTGAACAACCAGAAGGTCCTGGGCATGTGGTACAGGAAGGTGGCGCTGCTCTGGTTGGGCTTAAGCCCCTCTCTGCAGTTGGTTTCCTCCCAGCAAAAGGCTTCCCACCTTCCCTTTAATTGTACAACATCAATGAGCAAGCTCTTGCCCCACCGACAATTCCACAGTGTGATGGTGGGAGAGGTCATCTGGTGTCAGCAGCCTCTCCCCAGGTGACAGATGGATGGGTGAGGCCATTCAGGTTGAACTGCTTCTCGAGGACTCTTCATAAAGTAGGGCGGCCTCAGTTTCGCTACCAGTTCGTTCCCATGTAGAGGTGACCACTAGTTTGAAGAGGGGCAAGCGGTGAGGGGATACACACACCTGAAAAAGTGTGCAATGTGTCACAGGGGACAGAGCACCCATTTTCCTTCCATCCAAAACTTCACCGCAGGGGGAACTGGAGCACAGTCACACGCCTGTAGCATCCTCCTTCCACAGGAGACTGAGGACTTTAGCACCAGAGTTCCTCACTTACAAATCTGGTGGAAGAACCCTTTCTCAGTCAAATGTACAATCAGTAGTAGTTGCAGCAACTGATAAAGCTGAGGTCAGTAATGGAGAGACAAATGAGATTCCGTGGCCCCATAGAACAGCAGCCATGACCTTTGCATTTCATTTGAAATTCAGCCATCATGTTAGGAAGATAATATAGTTCGGGATGGATAGTAGTTTGCTAATATGATTTATAGATCTCTAATATGAATCTCATACTTAGGAGTAAATTACAAAGGTGCCAGCTCTGATATATTTTTATGTACATGTACTACAATATTTCACAATCCACCAGCAGTAATTCCCCCCCACCTGACAGAGAGACAGAAAGTGGAGGATGAAAAAGGCAAATAATGTATACAAGTGAAACAGTATTTCAAACTTTGCCACGTTGAGGAATTTGGACATGAATCTCAAACGTTCAGTCAATTGATAAACATAGGCATTAACATTCCTTCTGATCACATCTTGCTCATTTTAATGTCCAAAATAGGAAGACTCTATAAATTAAAATGACTGGAATAATTAGTGGCAGACACTGAGCTGAAAATGCAATTAAGGTTTCCGTGATATGTCCACCCTGGCTTCTGTTTGGTGCACATTTTTAACCATCCATGCCCACAGCCCTCCAGAAGAAACCAGCTAAGAAATGATGGCTGGGACTTCCAGAAGCTGTGAATTATAAAAGGACATTTTCATGAACAGAATATGGCTTTGCCTAAAGCGACCAGTCCTCTGATTACATTGAACATTTCAAATGTCAGGGTTTTGCCAATACAAAACTCCTTCACTAGGCAGTGTTCAGCTCGCTCTCCCCTCTGCTCCCTGGAAGGTGGGAGAATCCAAGATGGAATCTCCTTTTATCCAAATAGGATGGATGGAGTAACAGAACCAAGGGCCTTCAGACTTAATTTCCTCAGCTAAATGCTCACATTGAGCAGCGAGAGCCCTCCCTGCCCTCAGATCTTCCATTGAGGTCAGCAGAATTCTACTGAAATGCAGGGGTAGCGGAGACCTCCGTGCAGAACAGAATAAAGAGGGGATTTCCTGGCTGTGGAGAAATACATGTGGTTCCCAGGAAATCACAGGATATGTGCAGATGAGAGGAGGGGGCTCTTGGTGGGTGTGGATGGACAAGGATGGGCCAACACTTTGGTGGTGGGGAGGGACCCCGGGGGAGGCTTGTAGGGGAACAAACACAGAGAGAGTCATCTGATTAGACAAATAAAACCCAGGGACCTGCTTCCTGACAGTCACAGGCATCCAGCTCTCAGCGGATGCTATTTTCCCAGCTTCCAATCAGCCGATGTACAATCCAGTGGTTTAAGGAATGAAAGGGAGAGGGAGAGGGGCCACAGGTCCTGCGTATTTGCCATGTAATTGTCCCCCCAGGCGGTGACCTTCGGGAGCTGGGAACCACACAGGAAATGTGTGGGCTCCGGCAATGCGAGAGGATGCTCTCCCTGCCTCGCCACTGGGGCTGCCGCCTGACCTCCGGGATGGGAAGATGTTACCGATTAAGTCTTAATGAGATTTTCTGATAGAGAAACAGCTGGACCGGAAAGGGTTTTCTCCAGGCAATTTCGTTCAGTTCCACACTTTCCGCTGAGGGGCCGCGTATGGTGTTCAGAGCCTGAGCTGCATCCAACTCTGGACGCCATAGGGAGTAGAGTTGTGAGCTGCAGCCTGTCCTCAAGGAGGGTCGGATCACAAGAGAGAGAAGACAGGACAAGGACCAGAACGGGATGAGGCTAGCTGTGGGAGGTGCCCCAGGGGTCGGGGAGAACAGGGGTGCATAGGGGCAGGTGCTCCAGATGCATGGGAATACGGAAGCAAAAGGGACTTACCAGGGGAAAAACCTGGGTGTAGAAAGTGTGGGGAGGTGGGTGACTCTGGCCCAACACTAACTTAAAGAGGATTCACAGAGCAGCCCTGCGCTGACATTTCCATGAGCCAGCGGAGCCCTGTGCACTCCATGGGGAGCGTGATGTTGCCCCTATTACAGTGGTGTGTGACTATCAGAGAGCCCATGCATAGGAACAGACACACAGTCTATCTGTGGCATTTATATTTAACGGGGGAGGGGGGCGACCAGGACTATTACTGTCTAAAGGGCTCCAGGTGAGGGGGCAGCAACAGAGGATATCAACAACTGAGAAATTCTGCCAGTGCCTCTCCCATGATGACTGCCTTTCTCTCTCAGAGACTGAACATGAATCTGGGGCAAAACCTCAACCCTCTGGCAGGCGAGGCAGCCTCTCCGAGACCCACTTCCTGAGCTTGGGGACCGGGCTTCCCCTCTGCCCTCTTCGTGGCTCTAAGGTGAGACATTTGGAAAAAGGGGTGACTGGCTGAGGCAAGAAAGGAGGGAGGGATGCTGAGATCCTACCATACCTGGTTCCCTCCACTGAGATAGGTCACATGCTTACGTTTCCTGCATTTATTTTTAAAAGTGCATGATGCCTTTGATGGTTTATTTTCATGATGAAGGCAGTATGTATTTATTCTGGAAATTTGGAAAAATGCAGGTAAGACCACAGGAGGCAACAAACCAGCAGCAACACACACAATTCCACCATCCCAAAGAGGACACATTAGGATCCTATTAGCCTTCCCCCAGGCCAGGAAGGCCCAACAGGGCACCTGGGAACCACAGTGGCCACTGGGCACTTGAAAATGCCCTTGGTCCACACCGAGCTGTGTTGTCAGTTAAAATGCTCACTGGGTTTGGAAAACTTAGTAGAAGAAACATATATTGTGAATATTTTGCCCATTTTTCAAGGGTTTTTTCCCTTTGAAATATATGCTATTTTAAATAAAACATGTTATTCAAGTCATCTTGCCGGTTTCCTTTTCCTTTTTGTACACATATGTCCTGCATTGTATTTCCATTAGTCAGTGTGGTCCGGACCTTCCCATGAAGGTGCACACAGGCATGCACACATGTCCAGTCCTTAGACAATAGATGACAGGGCGCAAATGGTCCTGAAGTCTCTTTTCCACTGAAATATAAGCTGCGATTCTGTCAGAGCAATACGTTTTCACTTCTGTTTAAAGTGAATGTTTAAATGCTAAATAATGTATTATGCAGATGTCATTAAATATGTTAAACCAATCCCTCATTGGTGGATACTTGTACTCCTACCAATTATTCGCTAGTTTTACAACTCTGCAGTGAACAGCCTTTTAAACATATTTTTGGATTTTTAGAGAGAGCGGAAGAGAAAGGGAGAGAAACATTGATGTGAGAGTGAAACATTAAATGGCTGCCTCCTGCATTCCCCTACCAGTGATCAAGCAGTAACCCAGGCATGTGCCAGAGGATGGGGAATAGAGTCAATGACCTCACCATGCATGGGATGGTGCCCAACCCACTGAGCAGCACCAGCCAGGGCATGCACTGCCTTTTAAGTAAACTGTTAACACAAAGTTTCCAGAGTAGCATGGCAGAGTATAAGTAGCAGGGTTTAAGGCTAGATAATTCTCAATTCAAATCAAGAGTCAGCCTTTAACTAGCTGTTTATCTTAAACTAGCTGTTTAAAGTTAGGCAAATTGTGTCTCCACCCTCAGGCGCATTGTCTAAAATGGGAAGAGTTTCTTAATTTTCCAGTGCTGTTGGAAGGATCAGAAATAGTATTATTTGGGGCACACTTGAGACATTCACACTATAGCACAAAAGAGTTTTAACATTTGTAAATAAAACATTGAAAACACTAGTGTTAGGAAGTTTATGAACTGTTGACATGCACACTACCACAACAAATAAAATCTTAGAAAAATGACTCATTGACGGCTGAGTCATAAATGTATATCTGAGTTGAAATCTGAAATGTTTAGAGAGATTTGTGGTATTCACCGACCATGCTCTTGTTGGGAAGTATTCACCTACTTAAGACCAAAATCACTCATCCCAGAATTCCAGCTCTTTCCTGCTTGCTCTACCTGCATGGCATACAACCTGAAGGTACCATTCTAGGTAGAAGTAAGAATGCCTCAGAGACACAATGCCTGTAATTTAGTTCTGGTATAATAACAGTTGCAAAGCATGCCTGTGGATGTCTTTCTAACTTGGATTTGAATGGTTCTCACTGTTGATTGGAATATAGGGTTGAACAGCAACATCATTCTTTTCTTAAGATGCAGCCCAGAGAATAACCTAGGAGGCATACATGACATCCTGACACAGTTGATAAATGGCAAAATGGCCCTGGAATGTATATCTACACTAATAAAAGAGAAACATGCAAATTGGTGTCACTCTGATACACCCCAAGCCACACTCACCAGCCAATCAGAGTGACTATATGCAAATTAACCCAACCAAGATGGCCGCCAGCATCCACAGAGCTGGAGCAAGCAGGAGGCTTGGTTGCCCCGGCAAAGGAGGAAGCCAAGCTACCTACCTGCCCTGGCTGGCTATGGCCTCCACTCAAGGCAACAAAGTTTCAATTATAGAAGATAAATACATACCAGATATCTGCTTCCAGCCAGCCTTGCTGGGATCTTAGGTCACTGGGGCTGTGGCCAGCCTGCAAACAGCCATCATCCCCTCACTCAGGCTGGCCAGGCACTCCAGAGGGAACCCCCTGAAGGGGGTGTGGCCAGTCTGAAAACAGTCCTCAGCCCCTCACCCAGACTGGCCAGGCACCCCAGCAGGAATCCCACCCTGATCTGGGACACCCTTCAGGGCAAACCAGCCACCCCCACCCATGCACCAGGCCTCTAGCCTATATAATAAAAGAGCAATATGCAAATTGACCCTAACAGCAGAACCACTGGGAATGACTGGTCACTATGACACATGCTCAGCCATAAGCCAGGCTGATGGCTGCCAGCACAGTATTGGTGGTGGGAGCCTCTCCCACCTCCTCAGCAACGCTAAGGATGTCCAACTGCAGCTTAGTCCGCTGGTAAGTGGACATCCTCTGAGGGTTGGTGGGCTGCCAGAGGGATGTCTGACTGCCAGCTTAGGCCCAATCCCCTGGGGAGTGGGCCTAAGCCAGCAGGTGGACATCCCCAGAGGGGGCCCAGACTGAGAGAGGGCACAGGCCAGGCTGAGGGACCTCCCTGAGTGCAAAAATTTTTGTGCACTGGGCCTCTAGTATATTGATAATGAAGAAGGGGACATAATGTGTTGGCATCTTCGAGGGCTTGATCAGGCAATCGATACCGATACCTTGGCCATGGAATGGTTTGGGCGATCAAAGAAGTGTGATAGACAATTCAATAAACTTAACCTAAGGATGTCCAGAGTTGGTCTCGCCAATGGATGAGCCATCCAAGAAATAATCAAGTGGCTGAAGGCAAATAAGTCAGAAACTTCTTTACATAGTGATTAACCTTGAGTGCTGGCAGCCAGACAGCTTCTGTGGGATCTTTGTCCTCCAGCAATTAACTGTGTAACTTTAGGCAAACTATTTAACCTCTTTGCTCATGAGTCTCCTCATTGCCAAACAAGGGGTCACAGGGTTGATATGAAGATTAAAATAACTAATGGGACTCAGGGCTTGCTCTTAGCATAGTAGCACAACACCTGATGTGGAATAAGTGCTCAAAAATTCCGGCTGCTCTGTAGCTTCGACTACTTCTGAGTCACATGGCACCGTTGAAAGACAATGCTGCATTTTCTATCTCAGATTCTGATGTAATCCTCTCCTGATAGAGCTTATCCATAGAGACCTCCTAGAATTAGATACTGCACATATAAAATATGAAGTCCTCTAACACGCCTTTCTCAAGTGCTCGAATGCACAGTTTGGGTTCAGTGTTGGAGACACAAGATAAGATCTCTCCTTGCCCCACCAGGAGCTCACGGCCGTAACTTGGCAGCAGGACAGGTTGAGAGGTTGGCATCTATTATTTTGCAGTGATGGACACAGGTATCCAAGCTGCCTGAGGAGCAGGTCAGGGACGGGTGATGTTAAGCTTAGGCAAGTTGGACACATAGGAATTGGCTGGGCAGAAAAGGCGGCAGGAGATAAGAACATTCCTAAAGAGAAAACCTCCAGGATGGGCCCGGCGATGAGAGTGCAGACAGGCTGTGCAGGTGCGGGGAAAGGGAAGTGATGGTGAGAGTCAAGGCTGGAGGAGTAGGTAGAGGTCTTATTCAGGAGACCTTCTGGGAGCTCAGACTCTATCCTTATGGCAAACAGGAACCTTGCTCTTCATTGTGAACTTATAAAGCGAGAGAGCAGCGCTCAGCAGTTAGAAGAGCAGAGTGAACTGGAGCCTGACATTTTTGATTCTCAGCCTGATGCCATCAACATCAACATGAATTTTGTGAACAGATCCATGTAACATAAGTGACTGGATGATTTGTCCATTTCACCTATGAATGCTGCAGCAACTGCGGCCCACACCCTCTTTGGCCTCAGTCCTTGCTTTTTCCAAAGAAACGAGAGAGGTGGAGAAGCGACTTTATGCAACAGAGCTGTCCCAGTGCAGACAGATTGTCCGGGTGTGTTTGCTGAGCCAGTTACATTGTGTTTAAGAGGTAATTATAAGAGTGTAAATAAGAGGGGAGAGAAGACGCAGAGCACTTATTTACCCATAAGGGATTATTATCAATTATTAGAGGTTAAGATGCTAAATTTCATTTAGAATGAGGGTACAAAATTTACAAAATATCTATATTCACACACACACACACACACACACACACACACACGTGTGCACACACACTCATGAGTGTGGATGCTCTAAGATCATGGCTCTGCCATGTAGAAAGGTAGGTAAGTAAAAACAACATTTGATCTGAACACTTGAGACCTGGGTTCAAACAGCACATGTAACAATTCCTACTACATAACCTCAGTGCACAATCACTATATTTCATCTACAATGGGCATAATAATAGCTAACCTGAATATGACTTGTGTTTGCTGTGTGACCTAAATTCGAGAAAGGATTTGAGGAGAAAAGATCAGCTCTGGGACAAGTTGGTGAACTCAATGAGTACAGTGGGTAACTAAAGAGCACATAGCACCCCCAAAGCATCTAACAACTACCAAAGCCCAGCAGGTAGTTGTTATGTTGGATGGTGGCCCAGTTTTTCCAGATCATCTGATTTTTAAAAATATATACATTTTATTGTTTTTTTACAGACAAGAAGAGAGAGGACTAGAGGGTTAGAAACATCGATGAGACAAACATCAATCAGCTGCCTCCTGCACACCTCCCACTGGGGATGTGCCCGCAACCAGGGTATATGCTCTTGACTGGAATCAAACCTGGGACCCTTCAGTCCACAGGCTGACGCTCTATCCACTGAGCCAAACCAGTTAGGCCAGACCAACTGATTTTTAGTAATAAATCTAAATGTCTAAGTAAAAATTCCCAATTTTTCAATGTCGGCAATAAATTCAACTCTGAAGCAGCTGGAAGGCAATTTAACCCCAAGGGCCTGTGGTCGGTCAGTTTGAGACATCTGCTCTGCCAAGTGCACAACCTTTTCTGCAATTAGCAAACACGGGTAGTGAATGAACCATGTTTTCTGGTTTGCTCCTGAGTTGCATTTTCACTTACTTTCAAGCCCATAGAGGGAAGGCTTGAAATTTAAATTTCCTAATGAATGAATGAAGCAGTAGTGTGTTTTTTTTCAAAGGAGGACTAGTTCCTTCCTTCTTTTTGGTAATTTAAGAAAAGGAGCATCTTCCCAACAGTGCATGAGGGTTCCCTTTTCTTCACACCCAGGTCAGCACTTTTTGTTTGTTGATTGCTGATAGCCAATCTGACAGGTGTGAGGTGCTATCTCACTGTAGTTTTAATTTGCATTTCTCTGATGATTAGTGATGTTGAGCATCTTTTCATATGTCTATTGACCATCTTTGTGTTCTCTGTGGAAAAAAATGTCTATTCAGGTCCTCTTCCCATTTTTCATGCAGTTGTTTGTATTTTTTGGTGTTAAGTTCTATAAGTTTCTTATATTTTTTGGATTATTACCCTCTCATCAGATGTATTATTGGAAAATATCTTCTGCTATTCAGTAGATTGTCTTATCATTTTGTTTATGGTTTCCTTGGTGCAGCCACCATGGAAACCAGTATGAAGGTTCCTCAAAAAACTAAAAAATAGAACTTGCATATGACCCAGCAATTCCACTTTTGGGTATTTAGCCAAAGAAATCCAAAGCACTAATTCAAAAATACATATGCACTCCTATGTTCATTGTAGCATTATTTATAATGGCCAAAATATAAAAGTGACCTAAGTGTCCATTGATAGACAAATGGATAGAGAAGATATGGTACAAGGGAATGTATGCAATGCAATATTACTCAGCCATAAAAAGAATGGAATCCTGCCATTTGCAACAACGTTGTTGGACTGAGCAGGTATTATACTAAGTGCAGTAAGTCAGACTGAGAAAGACAAATGATTTCCCTGATATGTGGGATCTAACAACCAAAACAAACAAAGAAGCAAAACAAACACAAACTCATAGATAAAGAGAACAAATTGATGACTGCCATATGGGAGGGGGTGCTGGGAAGAAGGATGAAAGAGGGGAAGTGATTAAGGTGTAAGAATTACCAGTTATAAAAATAGTCAAAAGGATATAAAGTATAGCATAAAGAATATAGTCAATGATATTGCAATAATTTTGTACAGTATCAGACGGGTAGTAGCCTTACAGGAGTGATCGTTTTGTAAATTACATACACGTCTAATCACTACTCTGCAAATGGTAATTGAACATTTTTAAAACATTAAAAAAAAGAGAGAACATATTATATCTGGCCTCTGTCTGCAGTTCTGAATTGGGAAATATATTCTTTCTCTTCCTTTTCTGAAATCCACACTCAGTGGCCAGGTCTACATTTTCCCAGGACTCAGGATCCTTCTCCACTGTCCTGCTGACATCAGCTGCAGGGGCTTTAGATATTCCTCCAGGAGCCTCTTCAGGAGTCTTTCAGCACCTTAGGTTGCCTACAGGAAGGAGAATAGCCAGGAGAACAGCAGGAAGCCCGATTCTTTGGCACAAATGACACCAAAGGTTACGCCCAGTGTGACCCTTCCTGGCAAATGCCTTTATATATAAATGCTCCGGGTGCGTAAATATTCTGAGAAACACAGTGAGAGATTCTTCAACAGCTTGATGGTAAAATATGATCATCTAACTCTACTCAGATTCTGCTGAGCTGTGACTCAAGTGTCTGGGGTATAGAATCCGAGTCTCTGCCTTCAGGAAGATTCTTTCCTTGGAGAAAGGGCTGGAAACTAATTAAACCAAGGAAATGTAAGTTCTGATCCCAGTGGCGGGGGCCAGAGGTCAGGCGAGGAAGCAGCTCATTTGAATGGCTGCGTTAGAAAGGATTTTGCTGAGAAAATACACAAAGAAATTGTTTTACACTGCCAAGTTGGCCCTAGCATGTTTAATCGTCATGTTGGCATTCATGGCCATCACTACACTGTTCATATAAGCATCCTCTTCTCCCACTCATAGCAGGTTAATTCCTTCTTTTTACTTCTGTAGGAACTTTCACCCTAATGGTTGATCAACACATGTCTGCTAAATGGAATCATGCTTTTAGCTTACCATTCAGAAACACTGTGTTTGAAAATTCAAAAATAAAGACACAATTCTAAAAAAAAAAATGATAAAAGACATGAAGAGGATTTTTCCCAGAGGAAAAAAAAACATAATTGTTCTGAAAACAAGATAAACCACCCAGCCAGCATGGCTCAGTGGTTGAATGTTGACCTATGAACCAGGAGGTCACTGTTCCATTCCCCATCGAGGCACATGCCTGGGATTTTGGCCTTGATCCCCACCCTAGTAGCTGGCATTCAAGAGGTAGCCAATCAATTATTCTCTCGTCATTGATGTTTCTATCTCTCTCTCCCTCTCCTTTCCTCTCTGAGGGCAATAAAAATATATTTTTAAAAATCAGGGTAAACTTGAATAGTTATTAAATAAATGTAAAACAAATAGGTTCTATATCAGCTCCTCTCAAACTGCCAACAGGAAGGGAGTTTATAATGCTAGTATTCATTATTAAAGGCTATTTAGGGAAACAGTCTCTCTGAAACACTACTGTTGAGAGTGTAAATTGGTTTAACCTTTCTGAAGAGACAATTTAAGAATGTGTATCAAAGGGCTTAAATATTTGCATAACCTTTATTGAGGTATTTCCACTTGTAGGCCCTGATTCCAGGAAATTTTCTGTGTGTGCTTCAGATACAGACACAGTTGTTCATCATTGCCCCTCTGTTATGTTGGAAAAGCAGAGATAGCGCAAGACCTCCACAACTGGGAATCACTCAAAATAAAGTAAAATGAAAAAGAGAGATCTGGTACCATTCAATGGTTTACAGCAGGGGTCCTCAAACTTTTTAAACAGGGGGCCAGTTCACTGTCCCTCAGACCGTTGGAGGAGCGG
>PVJC01033559.1:0-19298 GCA_004026665.1 Murina feae | reverse complement strand
CTCAAAAAGAGAACAACATGCAGGAGAGGGCAAGAGTCTGAGAGATCAACATAGAGGGGGTGCCTGCTCCAAGCCTTGACGGTGTGCCTGGTGGCAGGTCCCCAGCAGGTAGACACACACAGGAGGACTGCTCCGAGCCTCAGATGCAGCTGGGGGCAGGTCCCCAGTGGCCACACACATACACACACACACACAAAAGGCGCCTGGCAGACTGGGGCCATCATAGGACATCCACTGAGGGGTCCCAGACTGTGAGAGGGCACAGGCCGGACTGAGGGACTCCCTCCACCCCGAGTGCACAAATTTTTGTGCACCGGGCCCCTAGTTAGGAATATAAAGATAAATAAGGCACAGACCTCAACTTCAGTGGGTAAGGAAGAAATCACTGCAAACAGCTTGGGAAGAAAAGAATACTTTCTTAGCCATGTTTTCTTACTTTCGGATAGCCCAGTGGTTCTCAACCTTGGGTGCACATTAGAATCATCTGGGAATCTTTTTTAAATCCTGATTTCTGGGCCTCATCCTCCAGAAATTCTGTTTCTTTGTTATGGGGTGGGGCCACAACATTAGTAACAAAGAAACAGAATTTCTGGAGGATGAGGCCCAGAAATCAGAATTTTAGAAAGATTCCCAGGTGATTCTAATGTGCAGCCAAGGTTGAGAACCACTGGGATAGCCTATTTCCCACGTGTCCCTTTTCATTAGAAATCCCCCCTCACTGTCGTACAATTTTATGGCCTGACGACTGCTTAGAGATCATATAGCCTTTTTGTTTTCGAACTGCTTGGTTCTTATGGCCTCTTGGCAGTGCCTACGGGCCATGTGTTGACAAGCGGGCAATGGTTCTGTGCTCAGTCACTCAGTCCTCTGACAAAAGTATGGAAGACCTACTTATTCTAGGCACAGCAGTGAGCAAAAACATGGAGGATCTAATGCTCATGGGGCCCCTGCCCATGTGGCCATTAGAGTGTGGGGGACATTACATTCACTAATGTAAACTCAACAACTATGACACTTGCATGAAGAAGAGGCGTACCTCACATGAGAGTGCTGAATAAACATGGGATCTCATCCTGACAGGAGGCTCTGGGAAGGCAGCCCTAGGACCATGGGTCTAACAGGAGGCCTGAAGGATGACTGTGCATTGTTAGAGGGGGAGAAAGGCCGTCATAGAGGGGGATGGTGTGAGCCAATGACTCAGGTGGGAGAGGTTTGGGTCTTTTCAAGAGAAAGGTAGGAGGAAAGACGTGGGGTGGATCTCAGACAGTGAGGGGGATGGTGGAGCAAATGAAGCCGGTGTGCAGGGCCCTGTAAACCACATTATGAATTTGGGTCTTTATGTTCAAGCAATGGGAAGCCATTGATGATCACATGTGAACGTGGAAAGTTCTCTCTGGCTACAGTGTGGAGGAGAGACCGGAGGACGCTGCCTGAGTGTCAGGCCTGGCAGAGGAGCTGCTGGGAATGTTCAGGGAAGACACAGGCTGTGGACCAGAGCCTGCTGGTGGGGCAGCAGCTAGAACAGGTACTAATTGCCCAGACTCCCAAGGGGCAGGGAAAACTCTGTTTCTTTTTAAAAAATCAAACCAGATTTGCCTCCAAGTGACCACTCTGTTGTGTGCAAGTGACAATTTGGAGCCAGGTTTTGTTTATTTGTCTTGGTCCCCAGCCCATCCCCAGCCCTGAGGCCACTGCAGTGCTTACACGGGAAAGACGGAGGGAAGTGTCCTGGGATGCTTGCACGGCTTGCAGTCTGTTTCTATCTAAGGAGACGTAGTAGGAACTGTGTCTATTGCCTGATTCTAACATGAATTTGTATCTGCATGACCCTAACTGCCAGCCATCTGTCTGTCTTTATCTAAAAGTCAAACCATAACACTGACACGTGGAAACATCTATTTGAAAATTTTGACCACAAAATATAGATTGCTTATAGATCACAGCTCTTCCAGATTCTAGCTTTTCTATTGCTATAAAATTTTACAATAGCTGCCAAAGGAAGGCATTTCCTGTGTTTGAAATAAACCCCTACAGCCTACCCGCGTATCTGAGGGCAGTCTCTTCTCATCACTGACCCGGTCGTCAGCGGTTCGCTGTGGCCTATGCTTTTTTTCATTTTTTACCCTCACCTGAGGATATGTTTATAGATTTGACAGAGATAGTGAGAGAGAGAAACATTGGTCAGTTGCCTCCCATACACACCCTGACTGGGAATTGAACCTGGAACCTGAATTGTAGGGGTCTACCATCCAACCAACTGAGCAACCCAGCCAGGGCAGCCTATGCTTTTTGTCTTGCCCTTCATAGACCATCGTGAGGCAGAAAGCTCTGCTAGTGGGGTCACTCGTCCACCCCGCTTGGCCATGAGGAGGGACCTTGACTATGGCTCCCAGGATGAAAGTACCAAGTTTGAGTTCCCAGGCATCTCTACAGCCTCCCTGCCCCAGGTCCTGCATCCCGGGCATTGCTGCGAGCACAGGGCAGGGCTCTGCCCACCCTGGGCCTTAGAAACCTTCTTTCCTAAACACCCTCATTCTGTCCCCTTAAAGGCGCTGTTTCCTTTCCTTCTCGACTATGTTCTCTTTATCAGCCTCGATATTTCAAACAAAGAACTGTGCATTGGGGCTGGGGATGATTTTGAGGATTACCTTCCCCCACCTTCTCTGAAACAGGAAAAGGCTATCAATTTCCCTAGAGCAAAGGAGCCCGCAACTTTCAATTTGGGAATTGAAAGAGCACCTTTTTCTTTACTGGTTAATGGAGAATGCCTTCCAATAAAGACGGGGCGCTAATACATTTATCAGTGGGGCTTGCTGTGTCCAGTGCTGCCTGGTTCTCATATTGCCTGTCTCTCTTCCTTGAAGAGGATTCCTACGGTTACAGGGCTCACAGCCCACAGCTCCCTTCTGAATGGCCCCTCGCCCAGAGGGCATGTTGCACCACCCACTGCTCCTCGGCGAGCAGACGGACTGGAACGAGGATGCACACCTGCGGGCCCACTGCAGGCCACTGTGCAGGTTGTGCCTTGAAAAGGACACCTGGCCCAGAGGGCAACGAGAACTGAAATCCCGGGCACGCTCCACTGCAAAAAGAAATGTGCTGGGTAGGGGTGCAGGGCCTGGAAAGGGCTCCTTGTTGAATTCATCTCCCAGAATGCAAGCCCTTTTTAGCCATCTGTCCTGAAGGGGGCGTTTATTCTGATTGGCATTCACGGCACTGCAGGTGGGAGCAGGAGCCCTGGGCACCTGACCCATAGAATTGGACAGTTGCCTAGGAATTAGCCCTGATGCCCAAAAGTTCTGCTCAAAACCAACACAGGGACAGAGGACAGGAATGTGGTCGTAAGTCAGGGTCGAATGTGGATCAAAGCTGGTAGTGGCAGCATCAGTATGGCCCTGTCTCCCTGGAGATGGGGCCCAGATCGGAGCAAGGGATGTCTACTCCCTGGGGCCTGTGCACCCGAAGTTTCGGGTGTCCACCAGGCTCCCACCAGGTACTGAGTGACACCTGCCAACTCCAGGCAAATGAATGGCTGCTGACACTTTCTTTATCCTCTCTTCTTCCTTAATAACAAACCATATCGCTTGGGGCAGCCTAGGGGTTTTCTTGTCTGGTCCTGGCCACTTGAGCAGTCTAACAGGCAGCACGAAGTGTGAGAGGGAGTGGACGAGACGGAAACACAGGGAAGTGCAGGGAACTCCCGCCACAACACGAGTCCCAGGCCAGGTCGCACCTGCCTCGGCGTGGAGTTGGCCTCATTATCCTGCTGTAGGCCCTGCTGTTTTCTGTGCCACTCCCTTCACCAGCCCCTCTGACCACCAGCATCATCGTTCCACTCTGGGATAGCGAGTGGGCATGTGACGTCTGTCACAGAGAGGAGATGTCAGGCTCCAGTTCTAACCAAATTTCCCTTCCAACAAAAAAGCCCTTCACAGCATTTGTCACACTCTGGTCACTGCTGATTTGCTTTATGTCCTCCTCCCCCGCCAGCATGGCTTTCAGAGGACAGGAGCCTCTTCACCCTGTGCCTGTGTCTGCGGTGCTTACAGATACTTACCGGTCGAACTGAGCAGCCACAGAGAAGCCTTGTTCTCTACAAAATCATCACCTCAGTGGGCATTTCCCCCGAAATATTTTGGAATGAGGCTTTTAGAATATCTTCAGAAAATTAGTTTAGAGGAGTCATAAGAAAAAGAAGCCTAAATGCCTTAAGCAACCAACAGTGAAAAACAGGACGATATTAGCATATGCAAAATCAGCTGCGAACCCACAGTGTAGGGAAAGGTGTTGACGTGCCTGACTTGTATTTTTACCAAGCATCCTATTTCTCTGGCCTCTGCACCTCTGAGTTGGTTAAAGCGAGAGAGCTGACCACTGTTCTAAGAGCTGACGTCACGGGCACCTGCCACGATGTAAGAAAATTGTATTTGCAAATATGCTCACACATTTTCTTTCCAATAAAGCATTTATTATCAGTAGTTGAGATCCATATTACGCCTTTATTCTCACTTTTGTCATCAATATTCAGATCTTGATTCTGGAACCAAGGTTGCCATACAACAAGAACCCATCAGCCCCGGAGTCTCTAAGTCCTGTACTCCCCCCAAGTCCTAGGTGCAACTGCTGGATAATGACTTCTGCCGGGTTGTAGGGAAATGTAAATATCATGTGGGATTGAATCACAGCTCACCAGGACCACTCAGATCACAGCCCCACCCGGCTCGGCCCTGCCTCAGGGCCTGCAAGTCCAACACAGGGTCTCCAAGGGCTCCGTGAACCTCCCACTTGGGATGGCTATGGGAACCTCAGCACTCAAGGGGACCTTTGACTTTCCTGAGGAACTAACTGAATGGGCTCTAGGTCAGAATAAAACACTGTGACATTGAACTGAAGACCATGAACTCCTCTGGGGGGATAGGAGACATTTCCTAGCACCCAGTTTTGCTGAGTGTCAGAGGAGCACAGTTGACAAGGCACCCAGAGCCATTTCTGGCCCTGGGTGCCACTTCACAGGTCCCCACATACCTGGGAGGCCAGCGTAGCCCGCGCTTGTCAGAGCAAGGCAGCTTGCGTGGGGCTGGTCTCAGAGGGGCAGCAAGCATGTGCCCATCTTCCCACAGCTTTGCCCCAGCAGGAGCTGTGCCCACAGGTTCTCCACCAGGAGACACAGACACACGTGAAGTTAGAGAACATCAGACTGAAAGCCAGGTGCTCTGGGGTCCCTACCCTGGACAGCCAACCTTTGGCTGCCTGGGCTGGGGAATTTTGCTACGTTGACCTTTGACATTCCTGCTTGACCCCTCTCTATCCCAAGAGCCCCCCTGACTCCTGACCCTGCTAGCACGGCTGCTCCTGATCTGGGGAGCCTGCGGGACAGCTGGGCAGCAAAGCAACTGTGACACAGATTGCCCAATGTGCAGCCACATATAATGGCTCCCAGAAACTCCTTGGTGACATTCCCTGTCCCATCTTCACTCTCACGTCCTACCTCACTCCAGTCCTGCTCCCTGCTCCATCAGACTAGACTTCACGTATTTTTAGCCAAGTCTTCCTTCCACACCTCTGTGCTTCATGTAAGCTGTTCTCTGCTGCATCGTCCTACCCCTCTCACCTTCACCTTTCTCATGACTCAGTTATTCCGGGAAACGTTTCTTCTCTTACCCCCTAAGGCTGGTTAACTGTACCTATTGTGAATTCCCGAAGTTCCCTGTGTTTACCTCTGTCATCACACTTACTACATCCTGGTGAGGTTGTGGATATCTCTTACTGTACTGAAGACCCCACTACATTGAAAGCTTACCAAGTTCATTCTCTGTGCCTGGCACTTGGCAAGAGTTCAAAAATGCTCTTGAATGACTGACTGACTGACTGACTGACTGACTGACTGACTGACTGACTGAATGAATGAATGAGCAAATGTTCAACATTCCTGTGTGTGTGCGCGCACACACACAATGAGGCGGGGAGCACCACAGCTTGTTCCTGATGGCCACACACAGAAGAACCTCTGAGCCAGTTCCGTTTTGCTAACCTAAAATAAAAGGCCTTTCAAAGTGAGAGGCAACAGGCATTTATTGAAATCAATAAGAATAGCTATTCAGGAATCATTAATCTGGGCAGAAGCCCAAGTAGTGGTACGATTAGGGGTCAAAAGCAATGGGTGTTTCTCAGAAAGGATAAGGGGAACAGTTACCTCAATAGAAGACAATTCTATCGGTGCAGATAACATGGTGATGCTAATTCTGAACAATGTCTTTAATTTTCAGTCGAGTAGTCATCCGTCTATTAGTCATAATAGCTGTTGTCATGCTATTTTTGCAAACAGTTCTTTTGCAAGGCACAAGGTCGCTCAGCCCGGTCCAAAGGTTATTTTGCTCTGGTTTAACATTCCAAAGATTTGAGGCTGAGAGGCACAAGGCAGGTCCTCTGGCGTGGCAGTTCCGGACCCATTTTAAAGCGGCTCCATGCATACTGTTGTTTACAGCTGCTTTTGTCGTTCACTTCGCCCAGCACTTGTGCTCAGAACTCGGTGCCATAGGAAAACAACACACGTTTAAAGGCTTTTCACCCAGAAAACAAGGGCAACGTGTACCTAATTACTGCTAGATTATTCCATTTCTTAAAGAGCGAGCCACACAGGTGAAACAACACGTCTAAAGCAATAAGACTTCCTTCCTGATCAGTCGTTTTTGGTAGCAATTTTCCCCTACCTGCTGGGCATGCTGAACGGACCCACAATACCTTATTCAAAACCTGTGAGGCCAAATGTGTTTCAGGTTGAAGAAATTTTCAGATTTTAGGAAGGTAATAAATGCAATCATATATTTTATGTAATAGCACTGGGGTCTTGGACAATACCTCATAATTAAACTCATTAACATTCTGTAGTTAAAGGTATGAGCAGCCAACCTAAGTGTAATGAGCTAAGATCCTATTTGTCTCACATCATTTTAGGTCAGGTTTCACCACTAAATGAGAAAGACAGAAAAACCTCTCAGTTTGGGGACATTGGAATTATACCATGGACATGTATTTCTAGTTTGTTGATTTACTCCATAAAAATCCATTATTATACCTTTCTTCCTTCTGCTTATGTCTTCCTTCCTTCATTCATGCTCTTTGTCTGATATTGAAGTATTTTCCTTGCTCTTCCCCAATCTTGTCATTCTTAAATGCCTAAGATCAGACTAATTTTTACTTCCCAGGTCCGTAGCTGTAACCCCCTTTGTGCACAGAAAACAACCAGGCACAGAGAGAAGTGGTCTAGACTTGGGTTTTAGGCTTCTGAAAACAGGTTTGTGTCTTAAACAGCTTTGCAGACTCCACAACCTGAGCCACTTACAAAAGATATATAGGGCCTCCCAGGTTTGAAGAGCTAACACTGAAAATGACATTTTAGGCAGAGAGCAACTCTCTCACCCCTCACTCATTGGTTAACCAGGCAGCATTATCAAATGGTTCCTAAGCAACCGATCTCACAGGACTCCACGCGAACTGCTTTCTGGTGACAAGTGTCTTTCTGAAGGAGCCTGGAGTTACACACAACTGTTCATGCCAGGATATAAAATCTTCAAATCACAGTCCGGCAAAATGTAATCAGATGTTTCAAATGGGAATCTGAAGTTGTTTTACCCACTGGCAAGTGCTGGTGTGACACCCCTTGGGCTGCCTCAGTGGTGAGCTATGGCTCCATGGTCCATGCCACTCACTCAAGAATTACTCATCTTATTTGTGCAACCAAATAAGCAGCATTATTTACAATGGAAGGTGGAAGCTATCCGAGTATATTGATGTATGAATTGATAAACAAAAACAGGCATAATCTGGTATATACATGAAATAGTATTCAGCCTTAAAAGGAAAGATTCTGACACATGCCTCAATATGGATGAACTCTGAGGACATTTGGCTAAGTGAAATAAATCATTTACGTAAAGACAAATACTGAATGATTTCACTTACATGAGACATCCGGAGTAGTCAAATCCACAGGGATAGAAAGTCAGATGCTGGTTGCCAGGGGCTGGGCCTGAGAGCGAATTGGGGAGATGCTATTTAGTGGGGACAGAGTTTCAGTTTTGCAAGATAAAAAGATTCTAGAGATCTATTGCACAACAGTGTGAATGTACTAACACCACTGAGCTGTGCACTTGAAAAGGGTTAGGATGGCAAGTCTTATGTGTATTTTACCACAATTAAAAATTAAAACTAAAAAAAGCTACTTTTAAAAAGGGGAAGAAAAATCTGATACGTGAGACAACATGGATGAAACTTGAAAACATTATGATCAGTGAAATAAGCCAGTCACAAAGATACTAATACTGTTATGATTTGTTTTACATGAGGGCACTAGAGTAGTCAAATTCATAGAGACAGAAAGTAGATGGTGGGTGCCAAAGTCTGGGGAGACAGATGGAGAGTTAGTACTTAATGGGGTGGGGCTTCTGCTGGGGAAGTTGGGGGGCTAGGAAGATGGACAGTGGTGATGGCTACACAGCAGTGTGAGTGTGGGTAATACCACTGAAATGCTCACATAATTGCTAACAGTACATTTGTATTATGTATTTTTACCACAAATAGAAAAAAGAATTGCTAATGCAAACCAAGATAATTCTTGTTTTACAGAACTATTTTCTGCTTCAAGGGCTAACATGAGCCTAAAGTGACCAAACAAGACATTGGCACATACCTAAAACTAAAAAGCACGAGAAAGAAAAATGGAGCCGATTACCTCCACAAAGAAAGTCCTCCATTTGGTCTTGTACAATTCGTTTTTGTGTGTGAACATTTTTAATTTATAGCAGTAATGACTTTGAAAAAAGGGACCAAGTGACTCTCAGCTTCGAGAAAAATAGGCCACAGTATCATTTATAGAAACAGGTGCAACTGGTTTTATTTGGAATTTTTTCTCAACCATCTTCATGATAAATAACAGCAGACACCATGTCAAGTGAACCAGGGAACTTTATTCACAGCTGTAGGCAAATTGCTTAATTCCGTGGACATCCGATTGACCTCAGATGCCTCCAAGCCCAGGCCTCCTGGGCCGATCCTGCCCGGCGTCCACTCTGTGGTGGACTGAGCAGGGACACTTCACAATGCACACGGTTATTCTCCAGATGGCTTACCACTGAACCTCTTACAGGGCTGGCTCTCAACCTTGGCTACACATAGAATCCCCTGGGAGATTTTTTAAATCTCAGTGCCCAGCCCATACAGCCAGTCCAATGAAATTAGGATCTGTGAGCTGGGACCCACAGTGGCAACCCCTGTTTTAAAGTAACTCTGTAATTCTTTATATGATATTTGTGAGAGTAATCAAAACTACAGATGTTTTCTCCTTAAAAATATATCCTCTATTTTCTGTCCTCTCTTGTTCTTCTTTCCTTAAAAAAACTGCCACCAATCCTGTGGGAATTTCATGTCCCGACTCCCATCCTCCTTCACTTCCCTAAGTAAGTGGTTGGATTATAACTTGATAATTGGCTTCTGGTGAACAAGTATTTATTAAGCACCTGCTGTTATACACACTGGGGATGAGTGTTGAACAAAACGACTTGCCAGCCCTTCTGGGAGCTCCCCTTCGAGGGGAGACAGACAGATCCCCTTTGGCACCAAACACTCATCGTTCCAGCTGGAGGGCCTGACCCAGGACACACAGCTGAGGTGCTTCTGGGAGAGCTGCCTTGCCCAGGGGCAGCCACAGCCAATGACTGGTCCAGGAGGAGTGTAGAGCAAAGGTCTAGACTTCTTGCCTTGATTTGGGGTGACCCAAAGCCATCCAGAACACCCCAGGGGATTGGCAGAGGCCTCTGTTATTGCCAAACCTTCATTCTTCTGCCTTTGCCCAGCCCTACTTTCCTTGTGGCCACCTGAGAAAGTGTGGATCCCAATGAACTTCCTGCACACAACCCCCAAATGACTTTCCCAGGGAACTTGCCCCAAGTCTGAGCTGGTTACAAGGGTGGCAGTGATCTGGGTATAGTGAGGTGGAGAGGTGGAAGATGTATGTGGGAGATAGAGTTGCTGATGGATTAAATGTGAGATGTGAGGCAAAACAAGGAATCGGGGATGTCTCCCAGAGTTAGGGCCTGGGAGACTTGGTGGGTGATACTGATGCTATCATCTGAGATACTATGGGGAGAAATACTGGCCACAGAAATCTTAGTGTGGCCCAAAAATAAGGGCTTCCAACTATGGTTGGTAAATTATCAAGTACTCTCCTAATAATAGCTATTTGTGTGTGTGTGTGTGTGTGCACGCACTCTAAGTAGTTCACCTACATTAGATACCTTAATTTCTTTAATTTTCACAGCAGCTTTGCAGGGAAGGTATTATTTTCCTGTTACTGAAACCCCTTAGACTTAGAATGTTGCCTCATTCTTTTCCTCCAACTACACTGCCCTCTCCCTTCTTTGCATGCACAACATCCTGTGACCTCAGGCCCTTTGTACATGCTATCCTTAGCCTGGAATGTTCCTCCTTCCCCCCACCACTTCCTCCACTCTTCTGGCTGTCCCTTCTTCAGATATGACCTCGAAAGTCACCTCCTCAAAGTGGTTTCTGTTGTTCTCCCAGTGATGACAGCACCCTAAAGTATTCCTTCATTGACTGAATCTGTAGTATTCTTTTATTGAATAACCGAATGTTACTTAATATTTCTTTTGTGATTAACCTTATAATACTTCTTTGATGACTCACTACAGTTATAACTAAATGACCATTTGTGTGATGAACCTCTTCCCTGGTAGAGTTTAAGTTCCATGAGAGCAGGCATTGCCTTGTTCAGCTCCTGCTCCTCACACAGCGCCTGGTACATAGTAGACTCTCAAGAAATATTTGTCAAGTGGGTGAGGGAAACACTGAGGCTTAAGGAGATTACAGAACTTAGCAGTTAGTTTGCTGTAGAGCTAGAGGTGAACTCCAAAGATCAAAACATTCAGTTTGCTGGCCCAAGTTGGGTGGGCCGCTGCATCTACCTGGTCAATGTCTGGACTAGGCCAATGTGCAGCAGAGGTCAAGAACGCTTCCCCAAACTGGGTCAAAATACAGTTCCTGTAATACTCAGCTGCTCCCTGTGACTCCTCCCAGCAGAGCAGAGAAATAATAATTTTCCCTCCACACAGGCAATTCTAAGCCAGATTCAAGTGACATGTGTGCTCAACATGATGCTAAAAAGCAGGGTGGGGACAGGAGGGAGGACATTCAGCTATGAAAATGTTAATCAACTAGAATCCTCAGAGACTGAGATGGGTTTGTTCTACCTGATGGCGTCTTTTCTAACTGTTGACATATTCACTAGAAAACCCCTTATATTTTAACTCTCACAGTAAATCTTTTTAAAATGGGTTAGTTCATTTCCTTGCAATGATACATACTATTTGCTAAACAAAAGTAATTTTTGACGGGAGGTGAGAGTACAGAGCTGTAATGGAGATGGAGACAGCCAGGCCTGCAGAGCACACTTTGGGTCAGTGAGCTTTGGACAAGTACTGCCTCTTTCTAACACTCAGCTGGTGAACGGGAGGGAGCAGGGCGATTAATCCATGGGCTGTGTGTCTTCATCCGAAAAGAATGGATGGACCACAGCAGTGTTTGTTGAATTATTCTGACCACATCCCACAGTTAAGCTGATTGCTACGCGGAGAGTTTATACATTTATGTATGTTTATGTAGAATTGAAAAAAAGATTTACAAAAAGTACTCTTGTGATGCACTCTTTGATTATTTATTTTATTTTATCTTATTTTCTAAGAAATTTTGCTCACTGATTTCACGATCTGCTAGTAATTACCAGGGCAGTTTTCGAATCAGCACGCCTACCCCAGGGTTGTGATTCTCAATAAAGAACTGACTAATGATAAACCTTGAAGATGAACTGGGATTTATTGGTTGTTTTGAAAATTCAC
This sequence comes from Murina feae, assembly GCA_004026665.1. NCBI lineage: Eukaryota > Metazoa > Chordata > Mammalia > Chiroptera > Vespertilionidae > Murina > Murina feae. The sequence continues at coordinate 7,389 of PVJC01033559.1, read as the reverse complement.
TGTCTTATTATCTTTGTCATTGGTATCATTTTCATAACAATTCAGTGGGGAAAAAATGCCACCACATTCTGGAATGATGGTAAATCTGGTTGACTCCTCTGGTTTAAAACTCCTCCTGTCCCTGAGGTCTCACAGGGTTCACCTCAAGGGAAACGAGAGCTCGGTCCTCAGTGATACATGATCAGGCCCAAGACCTGGGCAGTGAGGAGCACAGCGAGGAGTGAGGAACTGAGTCCTTTCCTAGTTTTGTCACCTCTTCTGTGGCTTAAAGGGGTTGAAGTGGTGTTCTCCTTGGTTCCTTCCCGTTGTAATGTATATGTCTATGGCCCTGAGGTTTACAGACCCCTGAAGCTGGTGCTAGAGAGTCTGGAACCTTGGGGGCATCAATAGAGGCAGGTGAGACTATTCTGCTCTTCCAGTGGGACACTGGACCCCTTTAATCCCACCCTGATCAGCGAGCCCTCCTTTCAGCATGGGGTGGTGGCTCAGGTACTGGGCTGAACTGCAGGAAGACACTTTGGACCTTGGCTTTGAACCTTTCAAGCAATTGCTTGATATCACAACCTTTATTAACCAACTTGTATCCTAAATGAGCTTCAGTGTACTGGGACTGGAGAACCCAGGCCTACAGCCCATTCACACCACAGGAGGCCCCACAACCACGGTGATTCACCTGTCAGCCACATGGTGTTCTTCCAACCTGGAAAAGTGTGGCTGACTTTAGATTCAAAGAAAAAGAAGAGACCTAGCCTACCCTCAAGTTAGGGACAAAGCTGGGCCCTGAATTCGGGTCTCTGGGTTTCCATTGAATCTTATCACTTGTGCCTGAATGAATGTAAGGAGACTCTCAGCACTGATAATAGCATCTTACTATTAAGTACTTCATGAGCACCTACTGTGTGTCATACCCTGCCCCAGTGCTTCACATGCACCAATTAATTTAATCTCAAAACACAAACCCTTTGAAACTGGTATTATTTTAATCCCTGTTTCCCAGCTAAGTAAACTAAAGGTGACACTTCTTCCAGGTCCAGGGGTACTTTCAAAGTCCAAATTAGGGAGAGTTGAGCTAAATGTGTCTTATTGAACAAAACCAAGATGGCCTTTTCCCAGACTCCTCTGAGTCATGGATAAATACATTAGAGAAGGAAATGAATTCAATTGATCTAATTCAAATTTCATGCCATTTAATTTTAATAGGAAAAATATTAGCCCATAAATAACACTTTTAAATAATTGGATATGAATATGTGCAATTCGATGTTGAGCTGAAGATATTATTTCAACATCATTTAATCTGATTCATCTCAGGAGAAATGAAGGAGGCATTTTAGGGGCCATAAAAACAGTTGACTGAAATTTTAATAAATCTGGGAGCAAATGAATGAAGCATTGTCACAACCGATGACCAGCGCTTAAGCATCTCTAAAGCATCTGGGGACTTAGCCCAAGGCAGATAGGTGCCCCCTCCTCTTTTTTCTCATTAATGTCCTGGAGAGCCAGGCACAGAGCAGGTGTGACATGGTCACAGGTTACTGCACGGTCATTGTTGCTCCTTCCTCCTTTCTCCCTCACCACCCTGTGAGCCATGAGCGCAGGAGTCATGTCCTTTGGGCCTCATATTGGTAGCCTCTAGCCCAGTCCCTTGGGTGGATACCGATGGCCAGTATTGCCAAGTGCAGACGGACTCCGTCCTCTGCCCTCACATCTGTCCCTTCACCTAAGACTTCAGCAGCTTGCAGGTCCACAAGGACCAAACCCTACTCATCCACCCACCCACCAACATGAAATAAACCAACCACATGTGCTTCCGACTGTCATCAACCCTACAGCAGCATTTCCGAATAAATTCTGGGAAGTGTTCAAGAACATTTCAAGGGAGCGAAGAGAGGATTCCCTGCTAAAGATGTGTGTGGAAAGCTCTTAGGTGAGCTCCGTGAATTGATTCTTTAGGGAAGAGCTCTTAGAACCCTTTAACCGCTGCTAAGAGCTACAGTTCTCCCAAAGGACATACAGCAGTCAGCCCTAATGTCTTGGTTTGGGTTCCCCCAGACCTTTCACCTCAAGTGGGCAGCAAACCAGAGCAAGCTACATGTCATCCGGACCATGGGGCCTTCCTCAAGCTGCAAAGATTATGCCAGTTCGTTAGTCCACTTAACTGTGACCCAGAGAGGAAACAGGGAGCTGGACATTCATACACCAACACCCATGAGTTGTTGGCAGACAACAGCTCCAAGGGTATTAATTTTCTGAGACAAAGATTTAGCATAAGTAATTTATTTTGGATGTGATCCCAGGAAACACTGGTATGAGTGGAGAAGTGAGGCAGGAAAGAGAAAGCAGGCAATAAGCTATGTATTTTTTTTTTGTTTAAGCAAGTTACCTGTTCTGGGCTGAATGTGTGTATCCCCTGAGATTTCAGATTTTGAAGCACTGATCCCAGTGTGGCTGTAGCTGCAGATAGCGCCTTCACAGAAATACTTCAGGTTAAAGGAGGCCATAAGGGTAGGGCCCTGGTCTGATAGGATCAGTGGCCTTAAGAGAAGAGATACCAAAGACTTGTGAGAAGTTAGTGAGAAGGAAGCCACGTGCAAGCTAAAAAGAGAATCCTCACCAGAAACTGAGCTTTGCCAGAACCATGATCTCAGATTTTGAGCTTGAAGAACTGTGAGGAAATAAGTCTCTATTGTTGCAGCCACCGGGTCTGTGGCATTTTGTCATGGAAGCCTGAGCTGACTAATACATCACCACTGTGAGTAACGAGCTCGAGTCTGCAGAGTCAGAGTAAAACATACACCAGGGACTTGGTTAACCATGAAGAAACAAACCTGAGCGCTTGAGTTGGAATGCCCCAAGTGATAATTAGATATGAAGCAAGCGTTAGTGTGCCAGAGCGCTTGGCAACCTGGACCCGGGTGGGCAGCACAGCCAGAGCAGTCCATGCATCATCTCGGCTGTGGGCCTTCCTCAATCTGAAAAGATGATGTCAACTTATTAGCCCGCTTCACTGCGACCCAGAGGAGAGAGGGACCTGAGGTATTAATGCACCAGTTCCCACAAGTTATTGACAGACGGCGCATAGGTTTTCTGAAATGTCCAGCTAGCAGTGCAGGTGGCAAAGCAAGTCTAGATTCGAGAAAGTCCTCAGGCGAGAGGTTCAGGTGCTGGGTTCTAGAAGCTGCCTGGTGTGCCCTGACAGGCCAGCGGGCATGTCGCAAGCATCCACAACACGCTGTGCACCTTTCAAGCATGTACTAGCTTCTTGTGCAATAACGATGTTCCTTGAAACACAGCTTGGAAAACTCTGCTTTAAACCAATTCCAGAGAAGCTTGATGTCCTGTTAGACTTGTGTCCATCTGCTCATACTTGGCTTATGCTGCAAGGACTGCCATAGCAAAGTACCACGGACGGGGCAGCTGAAACAACAGGAATATACGGTCCCTCAGTTCTGGAGAGGCTGGAGGTCCACAGCGAAGGTGTCAGCAGGGCTGGTTCTCTCCTGGCTGGTAGGTGGCCATCTTCTCCCCATCCTCATTTGGTCCTCCTGCCTGGGTGTGTCTGTGTCCTAACATCCTTTCTTATAAGGACACCAGTCAGATGGGATTAAGGCCCCACCACCCTAAAGACTTCATTTTAACTCAAGCACCTCCTTGAAGGTCCTATCTTCAAATACAGGCACATTCTGAGGTGCTGGGGATTAGGACTTCAGTATGTGAATTTTGGAGGGACAAAACGATTCAGCCACTAACACTATCTGTAATTCCACTGACATCAAGGCAGTCTCTTGAAAAGAACAAAAGGCTTCTGAAGGGAACAGGATTGTCTCAAACCTGATCCCATAGATTAGCATTCATGGGGGCCCTGACCAGAGTACATCAGATTTTAAAGGCTCATTTGCCATATGCATGCACCATAGCAATGACCAGCAGTGTCACTATACGTACTGCGCAGGTGTACCCTTATATAACCAGCTTACCTTAACGTAGCACAAATGTCATTAATGGTATGAGGCCTCTTCTATTTGAGTATAAAAGGTGCCACTGACCAGCCGGTTGTTGGCTGCTTTATTTGCAATAAAGCATGACCCATCTACCTACACCCACTCATGCCTTTTTCCAATTCCCGGCATCTAAAGAAGTCAAGTTCCTGGCAGAGGAATTTGGACCCATCTATGAAAGAACATGTTGCTCTGAAGGGAGTTCATCAGTCAGCGTGGAAAACCCTGGCTGAGTCCCACCCAGCACCGCCCAGGGATTCTGTTGGCATCAGATACTGAATTCCCAGGCTCACTGGGAAGAGCAGTCCTGCACGCTGTAAGCAATCTCATGCTGCCTACCTTGCAACTCAATTCTCCTCACTTCCCATCCAAATTCCATTACCCATTCATTCGAATAAGGCCCTCCTCCTATGCACCAGGCGGTGTTCCAGACAACAGAGGTACAGCAATGGAACAAACAGAGCTAGTATTGGGGGAAGGAGACAGGTAAACAGCAAGGTAAAGACATAAAATCCCTAGTATGTCGGTGGTACCAAGTGCTAAGGCGAGACCTAAAGCAGGAAAAGCATTAGTGAATGTTGGGCAAACAGTGTAGACAGGGTGGCTGAGGCCTCACAGAAAATGTGATAATTGAGGAAAAACTCAAGGGAGGCAGGGGCAGTCAGGGGGTACCTGGGGGGGGGTGGGAAAGCTGGGTGCTGCAGTGGCTTGGTGAGGAGGAACGTGACCTCACTGAGGTGTACTCAGAATAGCTGAAGGGCCTGAGAACAGATGTAGGAAACCAGCTAGGAAGCTCCTGAGATCACCCAGGTGAGGGGTGGCAGTCATTAGGATCAAGGTGGTGGCAGGGGAGGAGGTGAGAAGTAGTATTATTTTTCCTTTTTAAGATTATCTGATTATTTAATGATTGATTCCTTGAATTTATCTCCTACAATGTTCCTCTATTTTTTTTTTAAATAGACTTTGTTTTTTAGAGCAGTTTTAGGTTCACAGTCAAACTGAGCAGTAAGTACAGAGAGTTCCCATATTCTCCCTGCGCCCCCACACATGCAGGGCTGCCCCATTATCAACACCCCCACCAGAGTGCTACACTTGTTACCACCTATGAAACTACACTGATACCCAAAGCTCGTAGTTGACACTAAGGTCACTCTTGGAGTTGTCCATCCTGTGGGTTTGGGTAAATGGTGGACCTGGATCCACCATTCCAATATCATACAGAATACATCTTTTCACTGCCCTAAAAAAATCCTCCGTGCTTCCTCATCCCTCCCACCTCCAAACCCCTAGCAACCACTGATCTTTTCATTGTCTCCAAGCTTGTGCCTTTTCCTGGATGCCATATGGTTGGAAGTAGACTTTTTATGTTGGCTTCTTTTACTTAGTAAAATGTATTGGTGTTTCCTCTGTATCTCTGCATGACTTGCAAGCTTACTTCTTTTTAGCGCTGAATGATATTCCAGTCTGGATGTACCAAAATTTATTTATCCCTTCAACTACCTTGCTTGCTTCCCAGTTGTTAGGGAGTCTAGATGTGTTTTGACGGTAAACAGAATTTCCGGCCAGGTTGGGTGTATTGTGAGGAGACCAAGATATTTGGTCAATGCAACTGAAATAATAAGAGTCACATGGCAGGCAGGGAGATGATACACTAATAATAATTGAAACTATTCTTTCCAAACCCTTAGCTTTTTTGCACTAGGCTGGGCTATGTGTGCTGTGTGCTTCACCCTGTGTCACACACATACTAGCCCTAGGAGGTAAATGCTGTTAACATTCTCATTTTACAAATTGAGGACACAGGTGAGATGTTGGCTTGCTCAAGGTCACACAGGTCTGCTCATACCTGGCTCTCGGACAGGAAATATTTAGATGAGAGTTGGCATTTTGACAAGAATGTATCACCCTGGTTAATATAAATCTCCCTAACCCAGAGTAAATTTGCAGAGAAATTAATGTGAGGCTTTATGGGAGGCAGCCAGCTGGCCATTTCCCCTGACGCATAGCACCCACCAAGCTGCCGGCGGTGGAGTGCTTCCTAATGCCCACAAGGTGAAGAGCTGTGGGCCAGGCCCTGGCACACCGGGGGCACTCCACACACTCAGCTGTGAGACAGGAGAGGTGAGCAGTGCTCCCGCAGGCCTGAGAGAGAACTGAGGTTGGTCTGAAACTTTATCTACACGTTTTCCCTATCGATTTGACAAAAAGTGTTAAATCTCTGCTCTGACTCCTTTAAGTGGATACAAAATCATCACGTCTACCAATGATTCTAAACAGCCTCCCTGGCCACGGTGGGCTGTGGCAGTTTCACCCACCCAGAAAGTGAGTGTTCTCCGAAAAGCCGGAACTGGGCAGTGGGTTCTCATAAATCCAGATGCATTTCATTTAGAGCAGCTCCTTTTGTTTGAGCTATGTCTTTGTGGCTGTGTGTGTGTGCTGATAATGTCCTTTTCACTATGAAGTAATAGTGAAAGTCGTTGGAAGTTTGCTTGCTTAAGTGAACTTAGCAAAAGAAAATTTTAGAAACCCCATGTCAGGGCCTCCATTCTGTCCTTGCTGCTGGTGGTGGTAAGTGTTACCAACCAAAGAAATCCAAATGTCCAGGCACCACCAACTTTATGTAATCGATGTAAAATCATTGACTGTCAACCAATCAGAAATGTGAGTCTGAAATGAAGAATGATCAAGAGTCAGAACAGGTCAACTTGATTACCCAGCAAAGCACGTGTTAATTACCTGCCTACATGTTACCCTGGCCTAGGCAGGCACCATCCACAGACAAAGTACGGAACCAATAATTCTCCACTGTCAACCAGGCCACTGCCTGAGCTGGTCATACGTCACCCTGGGCACACACCTTGCAGAAATCAGGGAAGAAGTTCCGCATCCCCAGCCTCTTTGTGCTGCTGAAGGATTTGAACAGTGGGAAGCACCACCCAAGGGCAGGGAGTCAAGCCAGGAGCCCGAACCTGGGGTTATTCCGTCCTTTCTTCCTCTTCCTTCTCTCATTTCACTCACCAGTATTTCAAGTCAGGATTTCAAGAGCCGAAGGGTGGGGAACAAGCCAAATAATCATGTTTTGGTTCAAATGAATTGATTGCAGTGGGCTGCCTATGCCTCCTAGTATAATGCAAGAAAATTGGCAAAGTAGTGCATGAGCAAAATTCTCTGTTTTCCTATTTCTGACCACTCTCTATCTTTCTACTTCCCCTTTTAAAGAGGGCTCAACCATGAGAGGGAACCAGAATTTTAAAACCTCTTCCAAAGAAAAGGCCATGTCTTTGCTCATAGTGCACGTTCCTCCAAACCACAAGGAAGGCCATCGGATATGATGAAATGTAGGTCACAGGAAAAGAGAGGAGTCTCTCTCTCTCTCTCTCTCTCTCTCTCT
>PVJC01033558.1:0-19304 GCA_004026665.1 Murina feae | reverse complement strand
TCCCCTGCCCCCCAGCACCTTGCCCATCGGGAGGAAGGGGAAGTGCCCGAGCTCGCTGTACATGGCCTGGCTGGAGACGCTGTCCCAGGACCTCCGCCCGCCCGTCATCCTGATCCGAGGGAACCAGGAGAACGTGCTCACCTTCTACTGCCAGTAACTCCAAGCGTGGCCACGCCTGCCGGAGGCTGAGGGCACATCCACCTGGGACACCCACCTCTCCACGGGGACGAGGCCCACGCGCCGTCCACCCCAGAATCTGACTGATGAGGCTGCAGGTTTCCAGACTTTGGCCAGCCCTACTCCCATCGGACTCGGCCCCCGGGCTCGGTTTTATGGGCTGGCAAAGGAGCCTTCGAAGCTAGGTGAAAAGTTCTCTGGCGGATCCATCATCCTTTTAAGTTCTTTTGATTTTGATGACAGCAAATTAAGATTTCAGTCTTTGATTGATAGACAAATTTGAGTCAGAGCGTTGGCTGTTTGTACAGACGTTTCCCTGCCTGCTTTCTCCAAGGTCAGGAGAAGGGGCGCCCCACATACACACCCCTGTAGCCCTCACCGAGGGATGCAGGGCTCCTGGAACCTCCATAATCGATTATGCAGATTTCTCTAACCACCTCTCACCCCCTGTGTTTTCAATAATAATGCTGCTTTGCTGGGAGACCAGGGACTTTCAAACTGTTCAGGGCTGCAGCCCACAGCGAGGAATATATTTTACGTCGAGCCTTGGAACGGACACACTTACCCTCACTCGGGTGACGCACACCCATATGTGCTGCTCTAATTCTTCTTCTCCTTTGAATGTTAGTTGCCATCCACTCATGAGTGTGGGACCCACTAACGGGGGTGACCCTGGTTTGAAAAACAGCGTAGACCTTTCTTTGTGCCCTGAGGTTTTTCGACAAAAGCTGATGTGAGAAAGGTCATGTTGGGCCTTACTGCCCTCTCCATCCTCACCCCACAGGGACAAAAGGAGAACTAACAAATAACACTCCAGGAGGCATATTGGCACAGGGGTGGGGGTGGCGGGAGGAAGAATGGGGTGGGGGGGAGGAGTATCAAGAAAGAGCTTCCAGGGAGCAAAGAGATTTAGCAAGTCTGGTGCCAGGGTGTTCAGCTTTAGATCTGGTTGGGGATGGAGGATGGAGGGTTAGTTAGGGATGCAGGTATGGGGGCGGGGGATGTCAGGAATGGAGAAGCAGAGCTGGCGGGTGCAAGATTTGGCCAAAGATCCAAAAGGTGCATGTGTGGCCCAAAGTCGGGGGAAAGGATAGGAGAAGGAGCCACTGGTAAGAGAGCAAGTGCATTGTGGGTGGTTGTAAAATGGGGGTCAGAGTTGAGAACCTGGGGAAGATGGGCCTTGCTCATGCACAGGTGTTGGGTTCCCGGGATTGAACACCCCAGAATGCTTGCACCAGCCACACTTGGATGCGAGAGCAGAATGAATGGCAAGAGACTTCAGTGCTGGTGGGTGAGGCTCGCTGAAAGCATCTCAGTCCTGGGTGCACGTGTGCAGCGTGAAGTGAGCTGTTGGCGGGCATGGCTGGCTGGGCCTTTTCCAGCAGACGGGTGGCAAAGGAACAAGGCGTCTTGGGTCTGCTCAGCCCCCTGAAGCACCCTCCGTTATGAAGGGTTAGGATGGAAGGACACTGGCATTTCTCGGGTCATGTCACTGCAGAGAACAAGGGCTCTGGTCTCAGGCTGTTGCTAGTCCCACCCGTCTTTTGCTCAGCAGGACTCCTGGCTGAGCTGACTGCCTAGGGAAGGTGCCTCTGCCCCTTAGGAGGGCGCCTGCCTCAGCCATTCAGCGGACCAGGGATCACCCTCCCCCAGCTCCAGATAAGATAAAACCTCAATCAGGAAATACAGTCCAGAGCCACATGGAAACTATTTCCTGGTAAATGGACACTCCCTCGCCAGACCTCAGGGAGACCCGGATGGATCCAAGAACAGAAATTGCTTTGGCTTCAGGCATTAAATACAAAAGGCAAAACTTCACTTGGTGGGAGACTGAATTTTTAACAATGATAATAGCTTTTCGGGGGGGTGGGGGTAGGGGTGGGAGGAATGAAAGCCTTGAGTTAACAGTGAGGTCAAAACAGTGAAATGGATAAAAATACATTCATGGGCGGGGGGAGGGGAGGGGACTGACTTGTTTGGGAACACACTGTTTTTCAGCTCTGCTGAGCGCATTGTTTTTTCAGCCCTGGACTGAACTTCTCGGAGCTTCCACGGGTCTACAGGTCATGTGGGCAGATGGCTGCGCGAGCATTTTCTGGAGACGTTCTCCCTTTGCTTCTCTTACGTGTGACTGCAGACTCACCGGGAACCTGTTTTCTTCCGTGTTAGAAAAGTCTCCCAGGGTTTTTAATCTTGCCTCAAACCAAGGGGTGGAGAGCCACAGCGTGACCACCAGGGGAAGTGGATTTGAGTTTCCATTTCCCCCCAAAACTGGCCGTGTGACCCCTTGATCTCTCTGGGCCTCAGGCTGTGAAAGGAGAGAACCGGCCCAGACCAGGTCACTGGCCAGCTGGCCTGCAGAGGACTGCGGTTTGGCCCACACTTGGTTGGTCAATGTTGTAGCTGCTGGGAGGTGGGGTGGAGAACGCATTCTTCAGTGCCCCACCCCGTGGCCCCCCACTTCCTGCTGAGTGATCAGGAGCACTGGCCGGCTGTTCAGGTCACTGTTGGGCCTCAGGGCACTGGGAAGCGGAGACATTTCGGTCCACAGAGGCCTCTCTTGCCTTGGATGTAAAGTGCTCCACGTTAGTGAGTTTCAGTGTGTGTGGGGTGGGGGGCGTTTTCCCTGTGGTCCTCCCATTGTGTGTGCTTGGAAAGCCTGACCCTTCAGGCAGGTGGGTCATCGGGACTGGGCCCAGCCCCCAGACACACCCACCAGCAGCAGGGACTCCTGTCTTCTCTCCCCCCACACCTCCACCCCCAATCCACTGCCCAGTCAGCTCCCAATTTTCCCTCCAGATTTCATATCCTCTTTTAGTCCTGCCCACACCTGTCAGCGGAATGTTCCAGAAGAACCACCTGGCTGAGTGGTCCCCAGGCACATGCAAATCAGATAGGCTTTGCTTGTAGCTGTATATAACTCAGGGTGTAAAAAAAAAAAAAAATGCTTCGTACTTCAAGAGTGTTTACAGAAATGAGGCCCAGCCAGTGGCTTCCCTGGTAATTATTCATGACCCATTCAGAGTGAGGGTTAAAGTGAGGGTTAACTCACGCGTGACTCGAGTGTCTCTCCTGAGAGGGAACCACAACACATTCCGTTTCTAAAAATACTGTGTGGGCAGAGCCTTGCAGAGAAGCACCTGGCAGGGAGGCCAGACTGCGGAATGTCACACAGATGCAAGGCAGTGGCGGAAGGACAAGTGGTTTTCATGTCAGAGAGTTACAGAAGGAAAGGGGAGATGCTCAGGGGTCCAGTCTTGGAGAAAGGCGGCTTGGTGAAGTGAGGAGGTTTGGGAAGCAAGGCAAAGAGCCTCCCCGCAAAGAACCAGAGCTGTCCAACCCTTCCAGACCCGCATGATTGGTGTGGTTTGGTGTGGGCGAGGCTGGCCTGACCAGGTCGGAGATAAAAGGGTTGAAGGGGTGAACGGAGAGGCCGGTAAAGGGGAAAATGAACTGAGTTGAACTGGAGGGCTGAGCAAGCAGAACTGAGTCCCTGGAGAAGGTTAAAAAGTCCCACCGCTGTAACAAGGCTGTTCCTGTAGGTGATGTGGATAGTCTCCCGCATCTTTGCCTATGTGCCAGGCCTAGCCTGAAACCAGCTTGGGGAAGCTGGGTGTTTTGCTAGGGAAGAAAAAAAAGAAACTGACACACGATAAAAATGCCCCTTACCAGCACAGGAAGGATTCTGCCTGCATGAAAAGATACTATGAAATGTAAAAGAAAGGCATTCTTTTTTCTTTTCTCTTAAAAGTAAAAGGCCGGCTGCCATCAGAAGAGGGAGGACAGGTAGCTCTGACGGGAAATGTGGGCTTCTGAGGCTACCTGGGCCCCATAGTTCAGCCACTGTGTGGGTCACAAAGGTGTTCTTATCCTGGTGATTGACACCTGTTACCAGCGACTGGTGCTATGATAAATAAAGCTGCCATCAGCATTCCCATGCATGCCTCTAATTTCTTTTGGGTAAATCCCTGTAAGTGCTATGGCTGTTGTAGGGTGGGTGTTTAACTTTATGAGAAACTTTCAGACCATGTCCACAGGGGTGTCTACCAGCCACCTAAGAGAGCTCTGATAGCTCCATATCTTCTCCTGCACTTGCTGTTGCAGAAATTCACTTTAAAAAAGAGTTCCTGGCTGGCCGGTGTGGCTTAATGGTTGAGCACTGACCTATGAACCTGGGCATGTGTCCTGACCGGAAGGTCACGGTTCGATTCCCGGTCAGGGCACATGCCCAGGTTTTGGTCTAGATCCCTGGTGTGGGGTGTGCAGGAGGCAGCCGATCCATGATTCTCTCTCATCATTGATGTTTCTATCTCTCTCTCCCTCTCCTTTCCGCTCTGAAATCAATTTTTAAAAAAGTTCTTTAGTGATTATTTCACAGGCAGGCTCAGCAGCCCGTGTACTGGACTCGTAGTTCCCTAAATACTAATGGTTGACATTTCTGACGCACTTCCTCAGTGTCAGTATCTGTCCCAGGACCTTTTACGCTGTTATATCATTTAAGCCTGACCACCCTATGAAGTCAATTCTATTCTTCTTCCTATTTCAAAGATGAGGCAATTATGTACAGAGCTTAAATAACTTGCTTAAGGTCACACAGCTCCTACGTGGCAGAAGCTGGGTATGAAAACAGGCAGTCTAGCTTTGAGTCCGAGTTTAAGCACTGAGCCCACACAGGCCCTGTAAACAGAGGTACCCTTGGGGCTTAATCATAATTGCTACCATTATTATTGTTATTAAAATTTCATCCTTCCTTCAGAGTTCAAAGTTCACCTCTGCCATCAAGTTTCCTCTGTCTCGCCCCTTCTCTGTCTCTTGAAATCCCTTGATGTAACCATAAGTCCTTCAGAAATGTAAGGCGAGTTTGGGGTTGTCTTTTATTTTTGTATTTTTGTACAGTCTTATCACTCCCATTGTTTTTGTAAGGTCACCGAGCCCAGGGTCACTCGTGTTTATCCTTCTATTCCTGGCACGCTTGTTGACTTGAATTTTATGTTTGTCTAAAGGCGCTAAAGGCAAAGGCACCAAAGAGCTTTCGAAGGGGCTGCTAGCTCCTTGGGACGTAACCCTCTGGAATCACAGACACTGGATTGCCATTTCCCTTGGGGGGTGGGGAGTGGGAAACACCCCTTTACCCTCTTCCTACAACTGGAAATGGGGCCACCAGGGGGGCCCTGGTGCTCATCACTGCAGCTAGAATTCTTAATTTCCCAGTGACACCGTCTTCTCCCACCTGGCTGCCTCCTCTTGTTTTGTCTGGCCTGGCCCACTGGTCAGCCCCTAGCTAGGTGCGAGACTACTGGGTCATAATCAGTCATGTCCTTCCATCCTGACATATGAAAAGCTACATAATTCATGGGACTCAGTGAAAAAGGAAAACATAGGGCTCTTCTTCAAACTTTTTTTTTTTTTTAAATCTTATAAAACTCCGACTTCTTCAAACTTTTATTCTGACTTTTCAGTTTTTGACAGCAGAGCATTAAATCAGTTTAAGGTGAAGATCAACCTTTGATAGGAAAAAATACTGCCCTAAAGACATGACTTCCCACCATGAACTTTGGGTTATAAAGAGTGTTAATTTCAGCCCAAGCTGGTTTTGCTCTGCGGTGGACTGAAAGGTCTAGGGCTCCATTCTGGTCAGTGCACTTGGGTTGCAGGCTCCATCCCTGGCCCTGACTGGGGCGCAAGTGGGAGGCAATTAATCGATGTCTCTCTCTCTCACATCATGTTTGTCTCTCCCCCTCCCTTCCAACTCTGTCTGAAAAAGCACTGGAAAATATATCCTCAGGTGAGGATTTAATTTCTGACAGTCCCATGTGGTTACGTTAGGTCTCTGAGTTTCCAAGCCACCAGGCCGGCCTCCCCTGAGCTTGCCAGGTGTAGTGTGTGGCCACATGACAGACACACCTGGAAAAACAGATGTCCCCACAGGACTGGAGCAGGGATGGGGCGGGCACAATGGCAGTTCTGTTTTCAAGTCCTTTTCTCTATAGTTGGGAAGGAGGGAGTGTTGCCTTGAGAGCGGCCTTTGTGGTCACACGTTAGGAAACTGGAGAACCCTGCTCTCCAGGTCTCAGCCCCAATTTCGAAAAAAGCACCTGCCCGCTGCCTAGAACGCGGGTCCCTTTTCCAGCGTCTCCAGCTGCAAGCTGCGCGTGGCCTGCTGGCCATTCCCGGGTGATGTCCCACCCTCCGGGGTGTAACGCGGGCCCAGGCGGAGGCCACTTGGGCACTGGCCACACGGGCTCAGATGCCTGCGCCTCCGACCCAGGAAGGACGGCCCTGCTTCTTCCTTGCCCTTCTCGTGCGCACTGGGCGCCCTTCTGGGCGGGCTCGCCAGCGGGGGAGGTGTGGGGAGACCTCCCCAAGTGGGTCGGGGTGCAGGGCCTGCCGTCCCTCCCCGGGGAAGGGGGCCTGGACGCCTGGGGCCCAGGAGGGCGGGGTGCTGCTTTATGAGCACACAATCTGCAGAGGCTGCCCGGCCGGGGTGGACCGGGCTGACCCTCCCTGCGGCGGGCGCCCGGAGCCAGCGAGCGCCCCAGTGTCCGCGGGACCGAGCGCGCCTCGATGTCCCCCGAAGCCCGGCCCCCGGGCCGCCGCAGCCCAGACGCCGGGTGACGCCACCGCGGCAGGTTGCATCAGCCGCGCCCACGCACTCGGCCCGCCCCCGGCCCACGGAGCCGGCCTGCGATTGGTCCACGTCGGGGCCGCGGCCTCGGCCTTAGCCAACGGGCGGCGGCCACACAGGGTTCGGCGCGCGGAGCCGGGCGCGGGGAGCCTATAAAAGGGGCCCGAGGCGGGGGCGCGCGCGCCCCGGAGACGCGAACCGTCGTTGCGGAGTTTGCGGGCGGCCGGGACGCCGCCGGCCCGGCACCTCGGAGCGCGGACGGAGGAGCCCACGGCGCAGCCGACATGGAGGCCGAGCCCGAGCCCGTCACGCTGCTGGTGAAGAGCCCCAACCAGCGCCACCGCGACCTGGAGCTGAGCGGCGACCGCGGCTGGAGCGTGGGTCGCCTCAAGGCGCACCTGAGCCGCGTCTACCCCGAGCGCCCGGTGAGCCGCCCGCCGCCCGCCCCCGGCCCGCCCGGCGTCCCCCGGGGATGCCACGTCCGCCTCCCTTCCTTACCGCCTCTCCCCTCGCCGGTCTCCCCGGATCTTGGGTGCTCACCCCATCACCCCCCCTTCCTCCGGGGCCGGCGTCTCCCCTCCCTGCCACCGGGGCGCCCCCTCCCCCGGCCCCGCGGCTGTCACTTCCTGGTCCCGGTCGCCATCGCCCCGCCTTCCCGACGCGCTGCCTTCCCCTGCGTCCCCGGTCCCCGCGGCCGCCGCCCTCCGGCGCCCCTAGAGCCGGCTGGTAGCCCGAGCCGAGCCGCTGCAGCAGCAGCGTGACCTTGGGAGAGGCCATTTGCCCTCCCAGCCTCAGTTTCCCCCCTAGCGCCCGGGCGACTGCAGCGTCCCTCGCTCAGCCTGCGTCCCCGGGTACAAATAAGGAGACAGATGCTGCGGCCCGAGCTCTGCGGGTGGAGCGGGGCCTCCTGCGGGGCGGGGCCCTGCTCGGTCCCCGGGAGGAGCCGGCGCGGTGCCGGTGGCGGCCGGTGGGGACGGGACGCTCACGGGCGGAAGGAGGCTGCGGGGTCGGGGCGCGGCGACTTCCGGGCCCTGTTTGGGTGGCCACGTCTGTCAGTGTCACCCCAAGCCCCGCCTCCCTTCCTTCCTCCTTCCCTCCCTCCCACGTGACGGAGACCGTGACCCGACGGTGTTTACTTTCCTCCCGGAGGTTATGTAAGCGCTGCCCGCGCGTGCAGCCCCCGGCCGGACAGAGCGGGCATCGGGCGCGAGGAGGAGGGGAAGCCGCTCCGACCGTCCGGTCCGGTCCGTCCGTCCCGGGCGTGGGGCGTGTGCGGGGCAGGGGTCCCTCCCGTGTTCGCTGTCTAATGGGGAGTGAGCTGTTCCTCCGACATTTGCCTGTTTATGGGTTTGCCTTCACCTGGGGCCCTGGGGTTCCACTGGGCGAAGGGCTGTTAGGGCCTCGGGTGGTGCAGCCGGTGCGGGCTCGGGTGGCATCACCGGGCACCCGGCGGAGGCTGGAGGAGAGCGTCCCGAGGGCCTCCCCGGGGTGAGGCCTCAGGACCCGAAGTTGTCAATGAAAGGCCCCCAGATGGTAAATGTGGGCTTACGCTTAGGGCTGGGGAGGACTGGCTTGTCCTCTAAGGGGTGAAGCCTCACTTTATGATAGTTGTTGGCTTCACATGTTTGTCTAATCAGCCTCTGGGGTGAAAGCACGTAGCGTCAGTTTAGGCCTTGAATGGGGAGGTGAGGCCAATGGCAGGCCGCTGAGGGTGGCAGAGCTTTTCCAGCGTGGAGCTTCTCAGGTGTAGGACCTACCTCTGCAATAGCATTTTGCAAAGCCACTTGCTGACAAATCCAACCGGTGAGGACACGGCATGCGGTTATAAAGATCCGGGTTGATTCGGTTATTGTTTTGTTTGTTCTAAACCACTTGTTTTATCATCTCGGGCTGCCTAGCGGAAACAGCTTTATGCCACGTGTTGCATAATAGGTTTTTCTGGCCAGAGGAGGTTGACAGGTTGGCCATCTCCAGTGAACTGATTGGCCTTTGAGGCCATTGCTTTTAAGGACGGTTCTTAAAGGAATTAAAAACAGGCTTTAAAAGGGAGATTTGTAGAACGGGTGTGGAGTCCCTGCGGTCTTAGTCACTGGATGGATGAGGGGGTGGCATGCAGACTCCAGCAGGTAGTGACCGTGGACAAGCCAATTTCAGACTTTCCCCCTTAAAACAGGAATGCTAACCTCACAGGTTTTAGTATACACTCCACCTCCCCTTGTCTGCATTTGTGTGTCGGGACATGTCTTCCAGGGCTTGAGTCTAGAATTGCTTCTTGGTATTTTGGGACAGTGCTGGGTGGGGTTGGTGGGGGACAACTTAGGGAGGCCTTTGAGTTTTCTCTGAAACTAAACACCAGTGTCGAGGTAAGTTGCTGTAGGAGCCCGGAGTCAAATGTGTGTTTCTAGTGGCAGAAAGCAGCTTCCCCGAGTGAGTGGGTTGCTGCAGGTTTTGTGGACTGGAGATCGTGCGCCATCCTAAACTCATTTATACGCGAGAGCCCAGTCTAAACTTAAAGCACTTTCTTAAGTGAAAGTTTTGTCTGGGGCCTTTGAGGACCCGTTGTCCTGTGACGTGCTGGGAAGGAACGCGTATGCAAGTTCTGTGTATGAAGCAGTGTCTTCCGCGGTTCGGAACGCGTGGGGTTAAGTGCTGACTGTTGCTCTTTCTTTCCATGATAAGCGTCCAGAGGACCAGAGGTTAATTTATTCGGGGAAGCTGCTGCTGGATAACCAGTATCTCAGGGACTTGCTTCCAAAGGTACATGGCTTGTATATTAACTTTGGAGTGTTTTGATGTTCTTGCCAGGTTGAGTTCAGGTGCTAACGTGCCTTCATGTTCCTTTTAGCAGGAACTCCGGCATGTTCTCCACTTGGTGTGCAATGTGAAAAGTCCGTCCAAAATGCCGGAAACCAGCGCAAAGGTAGGTCTGAGTGGATACCCTGTGTCCTTCAGGGTCTCATGGGAGGAAGAGAGGACATTGCATAAAGCTCTCCGAGAGATTTTATGGTCTTTTATCATCATTTTGTTTCGTCCCCAGTGAGAATTAGGAATTAGACACTTACCAATACAAGTGAGAGTTTACAACAGCAGGGCAGGCGGGGCCGCTATTGGAAAGAGGAGCTCCGGTCCTGCCTTCCGGGTGATGATGTGACCTGCAGAGGCTGCGCGCGCATCACTGGAACAAACAAGGGTTTTCCCTGACTTGGGCGCATAAGTTTCTTCTAAGGAACTTCTAATTTTTATAAAGAGTAAAAAAGTGAATATATTTTCTTTGGAAAATTTCATTGTGAAATTCTATCAAATGATCTTTAAAGATAGATTTGACAGTCCATTATGTTTCATTTCACAGTGTGCATTAATACATGTAGTGACACACACTAAATTGACATTATATCGCTATTTCCTGAAACAGCTGAACATAGCATAGGGAATTCTCTCCTTTAGGTGGCTGGCTGGGCTGTATGTAGAAGTTGTGCTGGTCAAATTTAGTAAATGTGGCCATAGAGATACAGCGCGTTACCAGGAAGCTTTCTCACCAATGATAACTGCATTGGAAGATTTTAATGAAACTATAACATAGTCACTCTAGGAAAAAATATCCATGAAATACATATATACACACACACAAATATATATGTCTATATTTTAAAATTGTGTGAAACACATTTCAGAATATTTTTTACATAACGTCGTATCTATTTAATTTTATTATATTCAGAAGTGAGGGTGGGGGACAAGCCATTCCCAGTGCAGTCATTCTTTCAGCTTGATTTCAGCTGATTGCATCAGGCCCTTTGTCTCATGATCACGTTACACTTACCTAGGTTGCTGAATCCACAGAGCAGCCCGCTGGCCCCACTCAGGGACAGTATCCCGGGGATTCCTCGAGTGACGGGGTGAGGCTGAGGGAGCCTCTTCGGCACCTTTCTCCCTCTGGTTGGGAGACCATCCCGAGGTGAGTGTTACAATAAAGAACCGGGTTTATGCACCGTGAACGGGCCCATTTGCATCCATTTAGGAATAAGGAGTGTTTATACTGTCTGCTTACAGAACTTTAAGATGGACAAAGTGCTGCTTTATAAGGGTTTCACTAGAAGATCTTTTATGCATTTAACCTTTCTCACTACGCAGCCTTTTTGCCACTTAAACTCAGTTCTTGCTTATTTGTACTCAATCAAGTCCATGTAAAGTGGGGAGAAATATGTCTCGAAAGGCATCTCCCCGCCTGCCTGGCTGTGCTTTGCATGTGCTGACCTCACGGCGGGAGGTCGGTGCTGCCGCAGAAAAGCAGCTGTTGGAAGCGCCGTGCAGCTGCTCGGTAGAGAGACGGTTTACCAAGTGTCCCTCCCGGACCTTTGGTGCCTGGAACACGGGCCTTTTCTGCGGAGCAGCGAGAGCACTTGCCTTCAGAGCCGAAGCCAGAAGCGACTGTCGCTCTTGTGCATGATGACTGGTAGCCCAGGTGTTGGAGGAGGAGGAGTTCCCGGCGTTGCTTAGTGAATGGCCGTTGGGAGCACACACGGAAGCAGAGGGGACTGTGTGATGAGTCCCCAGTGACCATCACCTGGCCCAGTAATGACCAAGTGTCGCCGCACTTTTCATCTCTCCCGCGTTCCCTTATTTTTTTCTGAAGATTTAAAACTAATTCCTGGACATGATATCATTTTACCCCTTCGTGTTCATGTTACAGTGTGTAACTGTAGAAACCTTTCAGTTTTCTTGCGCATCTTGAGTGCCATCATCGGAGGCAGCGAGCACCTTTACCCCCTGACTCTCACGCACTGTGATTTTTAAATGAGTCACACCGAGGCCTGCTTGTATTGGAATACGGCCTTAAAACACTCTGGGTGTGGAATTCGGTTAAAAGAGACTGTCGGCATGTGAGTTGGATTCCTTATGGGATAGAAACACTGAAAACGCTTCCCTCATTTGGGCCGTGCAGCTTCAGAACTGAGGCCCATACCTGTGACATTCACGGGACTAAAACTTGTTGGTTGCATTCAACTGTTTACTGAGCAGCCAGTGCATGTGACTTTAAGAAATGAGTTCACCCAGTAGAGATGAGCGGGTAACCAACTCCTGATCGCCCCCAATTCCATTAGTTTCCATCTTGTGGTCACTGTGTGCAGCTCACAAAGCCACTCACGACCCCCATGCCCTGTCCTAGGCCATGTCAGACTGGCATGATGGGAAAATGAGTGTGTTTGGTGTCAAACAGCAGTTCTCAAATCCAGCCCCACTGTTAGCTCAGTGACCCTGTGCAAAAAAACCTCCTCTTCCCTGAGCTGCACTCGGGGCTTCCTCGTGAGAGGGGGAGAGCTGTCTCCCCACAAGGCTGTTGGGGATCCAGTCAGATAACTGCCCAGCAGCTTGTCCAGGGGTCAGGGGGCCAGTGAGCAAGCAGGGCGATGCCACATGCACTCATCACTGGCCCCGGCATGGATCCCGACCTAGAGGAGGGAGGGGCGGGTATGGGGAGAAGGGAATGTCCTTCGGGAAAGGCCTTGGGAGGAATGTGGTTTCTTAGAGCTGCTTCCTAGAGGAGAGCAGCAGGGTGAGACCTGCAGTGAGACTCGGCAGGTTCTTGACGGGGGGTGGGAGCCCACAGCCTCGGGCGGTACAGCCTGTGTGCACATCAGGGTGACGGCCCAGTGAGGACAAGGGCTGGGAGGGCTGGACGCTGTGGGGAGCGCGTCGTCAGTACTTTCTGTGCTCGCGTTCCAGTCACCCAGGAGTAACTGTCAACGCCCATTCTCAGCCTCTCTGATTTGAATTCCTGATTGTCGTTTAAACTCAGTTTTTACTTATTTGTACGAAACCAACTCAAAATGTGCATTTAAACCCGTCTTTCCTAGGCCGGAAGCGGCCCAGCCAGCGTTCCACGGCCTGGGGCCTGGCTTCTCGGGCTACACGACCTATGGGTGGCTGCAGCTGTCCTGGTTCCAGCAGATGTACGCGCGGCAGTACTACATGCAGTAGTGAGTCCTTCCCTGGTGTGCGCAGGGGTACGGGCCGGGCCGGACGGAGGGACGTCCCAGCATGTTACCCGGCCACTAGGGAAGGTCACGGTGTCTGCAGGGCCCTGTGGTTCTGTGGGTGGAGTACGCTGTGAGTGGTAACTGCTAGCTCAGCTGTGTACATGCCTCATGTAGTGATCATGCTCCCTGACCTCACTGACGCTGCTTCCTTTCAGTCTACCTTTAAAGCTTTGTGAAAATTTTAATTTGTTACTGCACCACACTCTTAAAGTGGCCTTGGATGTTTCATTCCAGACGGAATATCTTGTTGCTGCTCCTAGGAGTGGAAAAGGCATGTATAGATAGGATTGTTGGTAAAGACGTTCTTCATTGCCCAGGCAGTGTGGCTCAGTGGTTGAGGATTGTACCTGGGAACCAGAGGTCACCAGTTTGATTCCTGGTCGGGGCACATGCCCGGGTTGGGAGTGTGATCCCCAGTGGAGGGTGTGCAGGAGGCAGCCAGTCCATGATGTTTCTCTCTCCATGTTTCTATCTCTGTATCCTTGTCCCTTCCTCTCTCTCTAAAAATCAGTAAAAACGTATTTTTTTAAAAAGAGAAGTTCGTCACTACATTAAAAAAAAAGTTAGGTCTGTATGTACCAACTCACAGCTGTTCACAGTAAAGTCCCCGTGTAAGGAAGGTGAGGACCGGTCTTCACGGCGCTTTGCCCTCAACGGTATCTGCCTCGTTCCTATTTCAGCTTAGCGGCCACTGCTGCCTCGGGGACTTTCGTTCCCTCACCAAGTGCCCAAGAGATACCCGTGGTCTCCGCACCTGCTCCAGCCCCTATTCACAACCAGTTTCCAGCCGAAAACCAGCCAGCCAATCAGAACGCTGCTCCTCCAGTGGTAGTTAATCCCGGGGCCAATCAAAACCTACGGATGAATGCACAGGGTGGCCCTATCGTGGAAGAAGATGATGAGATAAACCGCGATTGGTTGGACTGGACCTACTCGGCAGCTACGTTTTCCGTTTTCCTCAGCATCCTCTACTTCTACTCCTCCCTGAGCAGATTCCTCATGGTCATGGGGGCCACCGTCGTCATGTACCTGTAAGCACCCGGTCCCTGTCCTCTTGCCCCTCAGTACAAACCTCACTGCATGGCTTCCAGCGTTACTGAGCGTGTGCTGTGTGCCGAGTGCGTCTGTGTTGTGAGTGAATTGGTGAATAAACATGCTGCCTGGGAGGGGGTGGGATAGAGCGAGGTGGAGGGATAGAAGGGCTTTGCAGATGGGCTTTGCCGTGAGTGTCCACCTGGGGTGCTGCTCCGATTAGAGGAGGGGAGGGGGGACCTTACCTGCTGAGGAGACCCTTCTGTTGTTGATAAAGCTCGCTGTGCTCTTGACTGAGATGGGCCTTATTGTGCTTCCTTTGAAGGCATCACGTTGGGTGGTTTCCGTTTAGACAGAGGCCGGTTCAGAACCTCCCGAATGACGGTCCTCTCCCGGGAGCCGTGAACCAGGACCCCAACAATAATCTGCAGGTATGGAGCTTCCTCAAGCCCGTGAGCATGGCCTTTAATATCCAGGGTCCTGGCTTACCACTTTACTAGGCTCCATAGCTCAAGATTTCTTCCTGTTTCTTCTTCTTAAAATACATGTTTATTGATTTCAGAAAGAGGAAAGGAGGGGGGAGAGAGAGAGAGAAACATCAGCGATGAGAGAGAATCATTGATCGGCTGCCTGCTGCGCACCCCACACTGGAGATCGAGCCTGCAGCCTGGGCATGTGCCCTTGACTGGAATCGAACCCTGACTTCCTGGTTCATAGGTTGATGCTCAACCACTGAGCCACACCAGCCGGGCTCCTATTTTTTTCTAGACAGTAGCTATTTTGGAAACATTAAACATGTCGCAGCATCTATCAGGTGTTTTTGTCATATGGCAATTTGCATTTTGGCATATTTAAATAATTTTTTTAAGTTCGCTATTTTGAGTGTTCTGTGGTCTGCAAACATGTGTTATGTCATGGAAACAGCTTATCGATAGTTAATTAAGTATTAAGAGCATAAGCATCTCACAGAACAGATTTCCTGAAAAATAACACACAGAAATAGAATTTTTATAAGGCAGTTTAATGCATACTCCTAAAGGATACTTTTAAGTTACATAAATTGGCACCTCACTATCTGTTTTTAGAACCCTGGGTTTCCATTTCAATTCTTTCAACTCACAACATTGCCAACATTGGCCTATCCATATTTAATGAAGGGTAACTTAGCTACTTGGTTAGTAGTGGTGGAAGATCTAGTTGCTACACCTGTTGATACTTCTACTGGGAATATTTGAAACGGTGAGAATGTCACCAGCTCGGCTGTGCCCTGGAGACCGGAGAACCTGCCAGCCAGGACGTCCCTGCCCGCCTGGCGCTTCCCATACGGCGCGAGGGGCCGGGGTTACCTCTGCCGCTGTCCAGCAGGGTCTGGTGTGGATCCCGGTCCTAACTGCTTTCTCACTGTTTCATTACCAATAGGAAGGCCTTGATGCTGAAACCGAAAATCCCAACCGCCTCCCTCCAGAGAGGAACGTCGCGGATGGCGAGCAGACCAGCCCTTCGTTTATGAGCACAGCATGGCTCGTCTTCAAGACTTTCTTTGCCTCTCTCCTTCCTGAAGGCCCCCCGGCCATAGCAAACTGATGGCGTTTGCCTCCGGCTGCTGGTGGCCTGGGCAGGCATGGACTGGACCATTGACTCCAGCTAGATTTCCTTGCCCGGACACAGCAATGGCACAGAATTGGTAAAGAACCAACGAGGAGGAGGAGATGCTTTTGTGATCAAGCAAAAGCAGAAAGTAAGACGTGAAGCCATGATACACATTGAACAAAAAAATGCCCACGGCTTCTCATGTCTTTATTCTGAAGAGCTTACTACCTGTTGTATGTAGTTTATAGGCACTGTACATAGAAGGCGTTAGCGTCGCATGTTTATGCCTGAGGACCTTTCCCAGATACGTGTGTCTGCATGTGTGTTTGTACATAGATGTCATAGAGGCAGAAATGGTTCTGCTGGTGCGATTTGATTCCTGTTGGAATGTTTAAATTACACTAAGTGTACTACTTTATATAATCAATGAATTGCTAGACATGTTTTAGCAGGACTTTTCTAGGAGAGACTTCTGTATAATTGCTTTTTAAATGCATTGCTTTCCTTCAAACCACAGGCAACTGTGCAGAGGTGGAAACCTTTGCTGGGTTTTCTGTTCAATAAAGTTTTGCTATGACCGATCCTGGCAGAAGGGTCTTATTTAGCAGTTCACTCCGTGCCCGAGCGCTGGGTGGCCAGCAGCTGAGACGCTGATTTGTTAGGTACCCGAATGTTTATGTTCTGCTTCTTATAAAAGGGCTGTTGGCGCTGGTGACAAATGAGAGAGCAAGGCCATGGGAGTCTTACTCCTAAGAATATGCTTGTGTTTGCCCACGCGCCTGGACTCAATAGCCCTGGCTTAACCTGTAACCCTCCACGTTTCATCCCCAAGCCTCACTTGGGTGGCATTAGGTATCTTCCTCTTGGCAGTTCTGTAGCACACACCCTCCTCCTTTCCCCCACTCGGGATGATCAGGACAAAATGACTTCCTTCCCTTGGCGAAAGCACTTCCCCACGTCTCATTCCACGCCAGGCCCCTTTCCCAGTCTCGGGTGGAGAAGCGATTCGTGTCAAAGGAGGGGCATCACCCTTCGTGAGGGGCGTGGAACCCGACAATGGTGGCTCCATTTCTTCTCGCCGAAGGAGTGGGGCCTCTCTCTCTGGTGTCAGGTTGTGAGGATTAAACTCCATTTACCCAAAATAGTTCCAGGAAGGGGCTGCTGAGAACAGCTGACGAGTGTTCAGATTGGCGGAGCCCCACTAGGAGGGGGAAACCTTCTGACAATTAAGGCTCAAGACAGCTGACAGGTGGGGGACGTGGCAGAAATGTCAACGCTTCCTCAGCAGTTACTAAACGTAGTCTAATAAGGCACTATGTCTTGTTAGTACTTAGGAAATGATGGGTTTCGATCATTATTTTTCATAGGTAAAGCTACTTTAAAAATAGGTGTATTTTTTACTTATTGAAGAGAGAGAGAGAAACACTGACTGGGTTGCCTATATATCCTGCCCAGGGCTCAAACCCACAACCTGAGTATGTGCCCTGAGCAGAAATTGAACCAGCAACCTTCCAGAGCACAGGACAATACTTTAACCAACTGCGCAACTCCACTCAAGGCTAGATCTTCATTATTAAGTAGCCATTAAATAGCTAAGAATGAACCCCCAAACTCCCAAATTTCAGCTCAGGCCAACATAGCAGCCGATGAAGTTGGCAGTTGCCATGATGTTTGCTGGTCTCACTGGTGATCTTAGTTCTACAGAAGAAACACTCCCCAAATGAGTTCGAGGTCACATACATTGGGAAACCTCGGTGCAGCCAAGTCCCCAGGCGTCTTCCCTGGGTCTTTGGGTCTTTGATACGCGTGATGGGCCTGAGGGGCGTGTGGCCGGGCCGCAGCCTTCCTCCTGTGGAGGGCCCTGGGAAAACGCAGTCAGTTCCTAGCAGTACCTCAGTTGGCATTCTAAGCAGCAAGCAAGTACTTGGTTAGAATGGCTTTTTCCGTAATAACAATGGAGATACAGACTGCGTCTAGCCAAAAGGGAGGCGAGAAGCCACACCTGTCTACAGCCTGACAGGGAGAGCCTCCGGGAGTCCGTGTCCCAGGAGCAGCCTCGACACCTGTGTCTCAGGAAGTTCATTAACTCTGTGTATGAGGAACTAACCGGCTCCCCTGGTACCTACCTCGAAAGACACTAATTCTTCTCAGGACCTACTCCCACCCCACCCCTCTTTGTTCCTAGTCCCATAACCTGACGGGAGTCCCAGCAGGCCTCCAGGGTGAGGTGCGAGGAGTCGTACCACACGGAGACACCCAGAGGACGACGCGGCTTTTCAAGTTCATACAAAATCCGGGGTGTGTGTGTGGGAATGGGTACGAGGGTGTGGGATACTGGGGGAAGGATCAGAAAGTTGGGTCAGGCTGAACGTGCTCGTACAGGCCCAGGGAGCAGGGGTTCTGGAATGATGGACTCAGCATGAGGAGTTCGAAAGGACGAACACGGCTGGGTGCTTGGCTGAGACACAACAAGGTGGTTTACCTGCCCGGCCGACGCCGCGCAGTGGTTGAGTGTCAGCCTATGAACCAAGAGCTCATGGTTCAGTTCCTGGTCAGGGCACGTGCCTAGGTTGTGGGCTCGATCCCTGGTCGGGGGTGTGCAGGAAGCGGCCGATCGATGATGACTCTCTCTCATTGATGTTTCTATCTCCCTCTCCCTTCCTCTCTGAAATACATATATAATTAAATGACCTGTGTACACCGGATGAAGGCGACTCGCAGGAACTGCCTTGGGAAGACATGTCAAGGCTTAGGGAGACCGAAATGTTAGGATGGATGTATCATGTGAGATCTGCTCACCCACCCTGTGAGGGTCCAGAAGACACGACTTTCATCATGACTGAGAGAAATAAATTGGGGAGGGGGAGCCCCGTCTCATTGCAAAGCTCTGGGTCACTCATTACTATAGGTCAGAAATGACAGTGGGAAATAGTGCCACCTGACGGTATCCCTAAATACAATGGGGGTAACAGTTCCAGAGTGGGGGGGACCAAGTGGTGGCCCTTAACCCATCAAAGACAAGCTGGCTGCGCTTGGCATCATGGGTGGCAGAGGCAGCACAGAAGTCAGATGGTTTGACTTGCAGAGAGCTATGGCTTTGGCTAGTCATGGTATTGCCTTGGGAAGAAAATTCTACTCAATTCCTATTTGACCGGATACGCAGAAGAGTCCTGGGTCGAGTGAGTGCAAGTGTCTCCCCAATCACCAAAACAGAATGCTGGCCCCTCAATCGACTCCCAGGCTTCAGCCAGTTTACAGACTCAGAACCCTTGAATGAAGGGGGCTGGCTCCCCTTGAGGAAGGACCCTGCAACACCGGGGGACTGCACTGGGGAAAAGGAAATGACCAGACTTCCAGGGATTACTCGACACCGGCTCTAAATTGGCATTAAATCTAGGAGACCCAAAGCATCATGGGGTCCACTGGTCAAGGCAGAGACCTGTGGAGGTCAGGTGATCAATGGCATTTTAGCTCAGGTCGATCTCACAGTGGGTCCCTGAACACATCCTAGAGGGTACGTGTGTTTTATTGTTTTTTTTTACTTCAAAATAAGCTATGTGCAGTGTGCATAGGAATTTGTTCATAGTTTTTTTTAACTATAGTCCGGCCCTCCAACGGTCTGAGGGACAGTGAACTGGCCCCTTGTTTAAAAAGCTTGAGGACCCCTGCTGACCAGCTCCTAATGAAGCCAAGTGCCCTCTGCCTCCTGGCGTCATTACTTTGCATCCAAATGGGCAAGAGACACAGGCCTGCGGGTGCGGAGATGGCCCCTGGGCCGGCTTCAGATCAGATGGCGCAGAAGGTGCTGGAGCCCAGGCTCAAGTGGAGGCGGCAGAGGGGCA
>PVJC01033557.1:0-19302 GCA_004026665.1 Murina feae | reverse complement strand
CCACATCCATTTATTTGCATATTACTTATGGCTTTTTGGGGGCTACAAGGTCAAAGCTGAATAATTAAATCAGATAACCATTATCCTTTTAACGTGTACTTTCATTTTGTAGGGCATGACTATGTTTATAGAGACCCATGTTGAATTAATAAATTTCTAAGTTCCATGAGTTTTTCCACAATTGAAATCTTATATGCTATGGATTCTGAAATGATATACCATGTACAATAGAATAGACAAGTGAAATGACTAATTCTCCCTGGATCTAGAAATTTCAAACTATAGAATTAAATATATTTTAATGTAACACTTTCTGAAAGTTCAAATTCTTATAGATGTAAAATACTTTTGCAGCTGCAAAGTGAAACATTCTATTTATAGTTTAAAGTATGGTCAGTAAAATTTAACTCATTAAACTATACATTATGAGTTGAATTTAGAAAAGAAAAAAAATGTGATTAAATCTATACAGTGTGCTCATTTAAACAAGAATGTACATATTGAGTTGAAATTGGAAGTGCCAAATGTTAAAAACTGTCCTCATTGTTATCAGAATTTTGAGAAGGGAACACAGAATAAGTTAATTCAAAGATAAAAAGCTAATGTCATCATTTTTCCACATATCTGAATTATCACTGATAAAGAACTTCTAATTACCTAAGCAGATAATTCAGTGGAACTTCCATTAGTAGTAGATCAAGAAGAAACTGCAAATTAAAATGCAAATTTTAGTCTTGTTTCAAAACCTACTTACTAAATTTAAGGCTATCTGTATAACTATAATAATAAAAGTATAATATGCAAGTTGACAGAACAGCCAAACAGTGGAATGACCATTCAGACAACCTATCAAAAGACCTTTCAGATGACCTTCCGGATGAAGCTGGGGCTGCGAGGGCCAAACCCCTTGCACAAACTTCATGCATCGGGCCTGTAATCTTATCAAATAAAGAGGGAATATGCTAACTGACCCTCATGCTATCACAAAGATGGTGGCACCCACAGCCAATAAGGAGGAAATATGCTAATTGACTGCCCTGCCCTCAAAGATGGCATAGTCCACAGCCAATAAGAAGGGAATATGCTAATTGATTGTCACACCCTCAAAGATGGTGATGCCAAAACCAATAAGGAGAGAATGTGCTAATTGCTGCCACACCCTCAAAGATGGTGGTGCCCACAACCACAATATGGTCAGCAGTGGAAGGCAGTTGTGGGTGATCAGGCCAGCAGGAGAGGGCAGTTGGAGGGGACCAGGCCAGCAAGGGTGGGCAATTGAGGGTGACTGAGCAAGCAGGGCAGGGAAGTTGGGGGCAATCAGGCCTGCAGGGGAGGGCAGTTGGGGGGGCGATTGGGCTGGCAGGGGAGGGCACTTGAGGGTGATCAGACCAGCAGGGAGTAGTTTGGTGTTAATCAGGCTGGAAGGGGAGTGGCTAGGGGGTGATCAGGCTGACAGGCAGAAACGGTTAGGGGCGATCAGGCAAGTAGGCAGGCGAGTGGTTGGGAGCCAGCAGTCCCGGATTGTGAGAAGGATGACCCACAGAGACCAGGCCTAAACCCACAGTCAGACATCCTCTTGGGGGTTTCATTTTGGAGAGGGTGCAGGCTGGGCTGAGGGACACCGCCCCCACCCCAGCCCTAGGCCTCTAGTAATTATATAATTTTCATTATCAATGTAACATGCTTATAATAGACACAATAAAAAATATGTTATAAAAGATATATAAACACTTTTAAGAATTTAGATTTCACCTTTTCCACATTACTAAAAGAATTAATTTAAAATAAAGTTGTTTAAAATTCGCTAAAGAAAGAATACATACTTTTGCTTCTATTTCATTAAATTTTAAGTTCTGTTTTCCTTTTCATATTCAAATATTTTTTACTGTGGTTAACACTGAAAAATTTTTAAAGAACAGAATGAATATATGTGCCCTTCTGACAAAATTTTCCTTCAGTTTTCATAGAGCGGGAAGTAAAGAACATAAGTTCACTGTTTTTAGGTACTTTTATGGATTAGCACGAAAATAACCAATTCCATTTCTGACCAATTCTCTGTAGCTGTTTTGTGTGACTCAGTGAACAAATATGTACGATGCGCAGCGTGCTTCGGGAAAACAGCAGTTTACTTCCTCCTTTTACAGATTGATTTCTCACCACTGAACATGTTCAAGTGTTACCAGCGATGGCAATGATTCTCACCTCCAAGGCAACTGCAGTGACTACCTGTGTTTATGATGGCTGTGTTTGCTATCCTGCCCTTCAGAAAAGCCCAAGGCTTGCTCCCTGGAATAGCTGAGATCATTAAGTACATCTCATGATTACATTTTATTTGTGATTACATTTTGGGATAGCGCAACTCAGTGAGAAAATTGAGTACAATTGTCCACATCTCAAGTCCTATTTGCACAAATTTACTACAAGAAAATTTAAAAAGTAAAATCCGTTTTACAACATCAAAACCAATAGCCTGATATCTGAAAATAGAAAGGAATCTTACTGCAAAACCCGGCGACAGTGTATCACTGAGGTGGATCACCTGTTTGAGGCTTAGGGAACTAAATTTCATACTTTGAAGTGAAAGTCTTGAAATAGTTTTTGTATGGTGTTCAAGCTGTTATAGGGAATGGGTGGTAGGCATTACATATAATTTGAGAGCTTATCTGTATGATTAAGCATCCTAGAAAAGTGCATACTGTCATCATAAAAACAAACAACAACACTTTTCTTAATTTATATTACTTAACTTTAATTATCTATTTATTATGCTTTGTGAGTTTATGAAAATAAAATGTAACATACAATTTTAATGGTCAAATGTGTTTATCAGAAATGGCTTTTTCAAGAAGAAACACCAAACACTAAAATATGGTCTCAATGAAACGGTGACATAAAAATTGCATTTGCTTTAGAATGTTTTTATTAAAGTGTACCCCCAAGCCTATGTGATGAGAATGTTATTGAAGACTGAAAATCTTTGAGAAAATGATACTCAAAATACAAGACAAAATTAAGATTAAAGAAGTGTGAAATAGGAAGAGTAGGATGAAATAGTAAAGGTGGAAGGGAAGTGAAAGAGACTAGTTTTTAAAAAGTATCAATCTGATGAGCAGTCAGGTTTGCAGCTATGTCAGGCATTCTTTTAACCACAAACAGGGTCACACTCAGCTTACTTCCACTGATGGAAATTTATAATATGTATGTAATGAAGGAATAAGGACAGGAAATAACATTCCTTATAAACGCACAGAAAATTGCAATTGAATAGTCATCACCAGAAAGCTACGCATCCAGCATTCTACAGCAACAAGGGTTCTAAACAACTATTCCAATATTTGCGGCCAGATTGCCTTGCTTTTGTCTTGCTCTTTATTCTTCCTGACTAACTTCCTGTGATAGCAAGGGAATATTTTCTCTACTTCCTGGCATCCCTTTGCTCATAACTAACAACATTTCATGGCTCCTGCTTACTTACTCACGTTTCTTTGCTTCTCCAATTCTAACCACTCTACTCTCTACTGCCTTTCCAAGTGTGCCATGATTAGACTGTAAGCAAGAGTGTTCTTTTCTCAACTAGCCAATCACCATACAGTTGAAAGTGCTCTCCATGGACTGAGCCTCTTACTATTTCATAATTAGTCTTTATGGACGATTAGATGTTTGGACAAGAAGTGTTACCTGGTTGCCACCCTCATGCTTAAAGACTAAGATGCTCAACCCATGGAGAACGCTTTACACTGTATGGTGGTTGGCTAGTTCATGGAACAAAAAAATAAAATAAAATAGACCTAAAACAACAATATCTGGTTAATAAATCAAAGGTATATGTTTTACAATGAGAACGTCAATGGCTTTGAGGAATGGAGTTTATGCAGGGCCACCCATCAGTGCCTGCTTTCACAGAGATGTGTGGAAATTTCAATTAATATCACGAGTTCAGTTAGTGCAGAAACAACAAAGGACTTACCTGGATGTTTAAAATGTCTAATATATCTGCCTTGACAGTAGGAATATATTGGAGAATACCCTCTTCCGTTATAGTTCTTTTTCTTAATATCTGTTTGTTTTTTTCCTCTTGATGCTGAACAATTCTCAGGAAAAATTGCTAGTGCCTGTTCTACATACTTATCTAATGCAAAGTTAGGAGTGGCTCTTCAAGAGTACCTCATGCTCTTTGCAAAGGACCTCAAAATATTAAGCTACTACTATGTACCATATATTCTTCCAGAGACTAGAACAGTATTTGGAAGTGTATTTCACAAACATACAGTGAGATTAATAAGATTCTATGAAGAGCAGGACCCTGAGAAAAGACATAGTTGCCTTTACATGTTATGAAGATGTATTTATTTATTCTCTTTTGATTACGGACTTATGTTGGTTTTGAAACGCAATGAATCTCTAAAATATTGTTTAATTTGGTGGATAAAAGCACTGATGAAGATACAGAAAACATGATAATTCATATGGTAAAAAAATTTCCTTTAATTTCCATGAGATCATATAAACATTATATGTATCATGTTATTTCAGCATGGTGTGACACCCAAAAGCTAAAGTCTGTTGCTAGACAAAAGGTTCTAAAATAGTATTGCTTTAAAAATAAAATTCTTGTTATGTCTAAGTTGCACAAAAAAAGCTAAATAAAGCATGAGTGTCTATGTTGAAAACATTAGGTTGACTAACAAAATTCTTGCTTTATTGGGCAACATGGTCACTTATTGGCTAAGTTACAAAATGAAAGGATAATGGGTTTGTTCTTGCAGTAGTAGAAAGAAATCCACTTACTGATCCTGGATGGTTAGGTGAGTGAGAAATAAACTTCTAAAAAATAATGGTGGTAAGAATATTTAACATGTTATCAGCCCTCATAACAATGTTTAAGTGTGTAATGCAGTGTGAATAAAGATTGTGTCGCATATAAATACATTGGAATATTATTCAGCCTTAAAAAATTCACCTTAGCCTGTTTTGCTCAGTGGATAGAGTATCGGTCCTTGGACTGAAGGGTCCCGTGTTTGATTCTGATCATGGGCAGAATCATAGGGTACATAGGTTGCAGGGTCAATCCCCAGCAGCTGTGGTCATGGCATATGTGGGTGGCTACCAACTGATGTCTCTTTCTCTCTCTCATTAATATTTCTCTTTCTCTTTCTCCTCCTTCTTTCCACTGTTTCTAAAAAATCAGTGGGAAAATATCCTCAAGAGAGGATTAACAAAACAGAAGAAGAAAAAGAAGGAGAAGGAGAAGAGGAAGGAGGGAGAAGAGGAGGAGGAGGAGGAGGAGGAGGAAGTAATTCTGTCACATGTAATAACATGGAATAGCCTTGAGAACATTGTGCTAAGTAAAATAAACCAGTCACACAAGGAATAAACTGTTAAGCCATTAAAATTTAGTTTTTGTTTTTGTAGAGCAACTGGTTTTGTCTACCCTAATATAGGGAGTATGTGTGTACATTTAAAATGTGCTTTTCTTAAAAGTGGACTTCTTGAAATATATCAAGGGGCAAAAAACATAAAGAACACTTGACTTCATGAAGGCTACATTTTAATTGAAGGAGAGAGGCCCAAAAAAAGAAAGAAAAGAAAAGAAAAGAAAAGGAAAGAGAAGAGAAGAGAAGAGAAGAGAAGAGAAGAGAAGAGAAGAGAAGAGAGAAAAGAAAAGAAAAGAAAAGAAAAGAAAAGAAAAGAAAAGAAAAGAAAAGAAAAGAAAAGAAAAGAAAAGAAAAAGACCAAGGAGAGGAGAAAAAGGAGAAAAATTAAGCAACTAAATGGACCTGCCTTCTTTCTTAGGAAAATAATCCCCAATAATCAGAGCGACTGAGAGTAGCATGGGTTGCATACTTTAGAGAGTATTTTGAAAGAATGCGTGTGTGAAGAGGTGGTGATCACATATGAAGAGTGTGGAGAAAACAGCATGTCAAGACAAGAGAGTGAGCAAACACTTAGGGCTTGGATATGCTTGATCATTAAATTAACAGAAAGGCTGGTGTTTTTAGATCCTAATAAGATAAAAATGGAATGAAGAGAGGATTGAACTATACCAAGAGACAACTTAAGCAGAACCTTCTAGTAATTGACATGGATTTTCATCTAACGAAAATAGGAAACCATTAGAATGTTAGGCAAGAATGATAGTGCCCTTGCTTTTGTTACATAAATTATTCATTTCTCCATCACCTGGTTGATGATGAACTACAGTAGAACCTTGGATAAATAAGAGGATTCTACAATTACCAAAAATTAGATGTAGACCACTATAGCAAGGGACTTATAATTCAGGTAGAGAGCAGTTATCAGACTCATCGCATTAATTTATATGGAGATCATGTTCACAGTTGAAATTGACAATTTTATTTACTCAAATATTTAAACAAAAGTTCTATTATTAGAAAAGGGAAGAACATATTTAATAACTACTAATGATTTTATAAGTATTTTTTGGCACTGATATAAGATTTACATATATCTGGTCATCTTCCTATATATTAAAATTTAAAAAATAAATTTCCTAAGTGACCCAATCATTTTGCATATGATTTAAAAACTCTCAAACAAAGACAAGTACAATGGGTAAATGGTTCATCAAATACTTGGCCACTTTTGCTGGCTATATTTAAGTGAGTATGATGGAGCCCCAGAGCATGAAAAGATTTTTGTCTGCCCTATTGAGCTGCGTTTGTTTGTAGAAAAAGACAAGGGAACTTAACACAGGTAGCTTCAAGTTGTAAATTATTTTTTCTAACCAGAATGTTACCTGGATTTTTATCTCCACATGATGTAAGGCACTCATACTTTGATATTCTATTAGAATGTAGTGTCACTTTGATGAATTAGGTAATGGGCTGTTTTAATACATTAAAACAATGAGTTTCAGGAGAGATTCAAAAGGCTTTATGAGCTTAAATTCAAAGAGAGTGAACCTTGAATGCTAAATAGTGTAGTGGAGGGAAAACAATTTTCCTTCTAACTTTCGCAGTTCTTCTCATCGGTCTAATAATCAAATTTACACGAGAAAGAATAACAGGAGCGTATTTAATCACATATGTACAGATGAAGGCACCATAAGAATAGGGACCCTAGGACAAACCAAGCAGTGGAGATTTACAGGCCATTCTGAACTAAGGAGAAGGGGGAGAAAAAGGGGGATCTGGACATCAAAGGGCAGGTAGGTAATTTACAGGTAGATGAGAAGGAGCAAAATTTGGTAAACAATTCTTTTCAGGTCACCCAGAAACAATGGGACACAGGGGAGGGTCTAACGAACAGACTTAGCTGGGTTCCTCCCTGTTTGATACACTCAGTCCATATTATGCTAAGCTCCCTTTCTTTAAATAGGTTTTTCTATCTCATTTCATTTAGGCAGATATTGGAGGACAAAGTGCAGTGTGAGGATGATGCCATTGTAATCACCTAATTATTATTTAACAAGAATAGAGGACAGGGAAGACTAGATATAGGCATGCCATTTATACAGCTTTACCAAAGCAACATTTAACACTCTGCACCTCTGTTCCCTGCTGATTGATGAAGGAAGGGACTGGACAAAGACAATTTAGAAACATGCCCCAAAAGATCTGAGTGATGTGACAGAGGGAATGGTGATTGGTGGGTGGTGGCAAGTGGCAGTGGAGTGGTGTTTGGGGGCCAGGGCCAGAGCTGGCGCTTCCCTCTGGTGGTCAGTGCGCTCCCACAGGGGAGTGCCGATCAGCCACAAGTCAAACTGACAGCTGGCAAGTGCAGCTGCAGTGGCGGAAGTGTCTACCGCCTCCGTGGCAATGCTAAGGATGTCCGAGTGATGGGCTGAAGCTATCAGTTGGACATCCCCTGAGGACTTTCAGACTGTGAGAGGGTGCAGGCTGAGCTGAGGGACCTCCCCATCCCCCTAAATGCATGAAGTTTTGTGCACCGGGCCTCTAGTTACGTATAAAAATGATTACAATCATTTTTGCTTATAACCATTCTCAATTTAGTCCCATCAACTTATTTTAACAGGCCCCATCCTTTTAATATGCATTTGCTGTGTGAACAGGTATGTCTCAGGTCATTCTTCAGAAGCAAAGTCTGAAACACAGATACTTATAAAAGTGATGTTTGAGAAAATCTTTTCATGAGAAACCTATAAAAAGGTGAGGAAAACATAAATAGGGGAGAAGAAGAGGCTAAACTAAGATGTGGGTTCACATGAAGGCTACCTAGCCTCATCTGACCCCATGAGGAGCTCAGGAGCATAATATCCACCCAATTATAGGGAACTGAGCTCAGTCATTGACTAGACACTACGAGAGAGAGAGAGAGAGAGAGAGAGAGAGAGAGAGAGAGAGAGAGAGAGAGAAGCAACACACCATGGGCATTTTTTTTGGTGATGGATGCAAGGATGAGCCATTAGCTTTCAACACCTATAGCAGCCAGTAGTTGGAGAATGTGCCTGGTTTAAATAAATAAAAACATCTGAGTGTGGGCATCACTAACATCTACTACAATGAAGAAGAGAAGTAAATGAAGTTGGCACAAATTTCAGGGTTATTTTCATAAAAGGTCGTGATCACTCTAGGGAGCAAGTTGTGTTTTTGGCTGTGTAGCAGCAATCATTCACCAGTACCAATCTCTTCAGATAGATGGAGCCAAGCAGTCTAAGAATTTTGTTTCAAATATCATCTGTTCATTCATTCATGATTTCCCCTAAATCCCACATCACACAATATCATCTAAATGTCAAACAAACAGATCATGTGCTTTCTCCACGAAACTAGGAGAAAGCTAAACAGGCCCAGACTTAGTAATCTAACTATACATTAATCACAGGCAGACATTTGCCTCTTATGTTGGGGACAGTCATGCCATCATTGTATTAAATGTTCTTTCTTAATCTTACACACTAAATCTGTGTATTTTAAGTATGCAGTAACTCAGCCTTTCAAAGAAACCGATTATACAATAATTGCCTGTGATCAAACTAATAACCTGGAAACGATACCAAATGTCCACCTTAATACAATGAAAAATACATAGAATCATTACTCAATTCAGACAATGCATTCAAAGGCTCAACTTAGACCACATTAACAGAGACAAGAGACAATGGAATAATAGTTCTTTGATACCAAATAGAAGATATACGTATGTTTTGTTTTATAAGCTGAGTTTTGAGCATGCCCCTTCTACCCAGCAAGTATAATAAACAGTCTATGTGCAGATTGTGCTCACTGTATACTTCAGTGCTTTGAGGCGTGTTCCTCTGTGTTACCATGGCTTGTTCCTTAATGGGCAATTTAATCAGATGTTTAAAAAATTGCACATAGTGAAGGTTCTGCACGTGGACACTAACCAGTGTCACAACACCGAGCTATTTAGCATAGGTGTTTCTGTAGCTGTGATGACGGTGCCAGGTTTGATTTTGTTTATCGTGCCGTAGGGATCCACCACAGTTTGTGGCTTCAGACACAGCAGCATCTGGCATGGTGTGATGGGCGGGAGGGATTCCACTTGCAGACTAAAGTGTTTGCTAGCACACACCTGCCAGGGTTTCCTTTTCTCCCTCCTCCAGAGTTTTTTGTCTCTCTCCATTTACAGACAATTTAAGCGGGTTGTAAAAAAGCTCCCTTATCGAAGAAACACAAACATGAAAGTGAGGGGTGCGAGGTGTATCACTTAGGGCATTCCTCGCTGAAACAAGATGGTTTCCCATAAAGCATTTTTATTTCTTTTTTGTGTGCAATCACGCATTATTAAGCACTCAGTGATAGTTTATTACACTGAACATTTTAACAATCATAATTTCTATGACATCTTCCAGAAATATCATTAATTAAGAAGCTGTGTCTTTTTTCATCAGTTTTTAAAGAAGGAAATGACTGCTCCTTGAATACTGTCCTTGGTACCCTCCTCCTGTCTAAAGAAACACACAGAAGGAGTAATAAGATACCATAAAATGCCGTCTCACAAATTAAGTTTTACTGAATTGAAATAGAAGGTCTGATATCTTTAAATGATTCCATTGAACAATATGGTTACTACATTTTTTTCTATACCGTTTTGATCTAGGTCTAACTACAATTTATTTCTACAATTGTACACACTCAGCTCTTTCATCTAAAATGTATCTAGAGCTACCTTTGATATATTGAATATTTATAAATGGAAAGCGATCTTCTTTGAAGCAAATGTCATGTCCCCAAAAATTGTACAAAAAGGAAGCAGACTCATTTCAGAGCCGGTCTAGTGCCACATCCTCCTCAGTGGCCTCAAGAGATAGTTTCTTCTTGTTCACTGCCTTTTCCTGGCCTTGATTCTTCATAAAAGAGCTGTAACTGCCAGTGTGAGGAACATATCTAGGCTACACGTATGTTTACTTTGGTTTTTATGGTGTTTTGCAGGAGTTACAACTAACATTTAAAAGTTGGAAGATTTCACATAAATGTACAAAAATACAACTTCTCCTGGAAAATTACAAGCGCTGGTGGCAACGAATGCTAATTTTAACCTGGCAGCACTTAGCTGCAGGTAAGTAGCTCTGCTCGCCTGAGTTGGCAGCTGCCACCATAGTGTCTAGTCACAGAGCAAATGCGTACGAATGTAAACCCAGATTCCTGTGTCCAGTTAAGTCACCAACATGACCCCTGTGGGGATTAGAGTTGGGAGTCCTTCCCAACAGATTTTGCTATTGGTACTACTTTTCCCCCTCTCTAGAAGGCCTGAGCTAATTATCCTGCAATTCAACAAGTGTCCAGTGGTATCAGGAAGGACAATCCTTTATTCACCAATGTCAGCATTAAAGTTAATTTGCCTTTGATTTTATAGTGGTTCTTAAATACTACTTCATTAATAAAAATAAAATAGAACAAAGAAATTTAAAAAATTTAAGCACAGTGTCATCCAAAAGGAACATTTTTCTGTCATGTATTTCAGATCATTCATGTATGGTAAAATGGATTTAAGATCCATATGAAGAGGTCAGTAAAGTGCTAGCAACATTTTATATGTACAGATTTGTAATATATTTTCACTGAAAATATAAACATATTAGATGCCAAAGTAATGTATGTTTACCTTGCCTATTT
The DNA here is from genome assembly GCA_004026665.1 of Murina feae. Taxonomy (NCBI): domain Eukaryota; kingdom Metazoa; phylum Chordata; class Mammalia; order Chiroptera; family Vespertilionidae; genus Murina; species Murina feae. Next base: position 8,242 of record PVJC01033557.1, on the reverse strand, counting down.
AAATACTACGAAATATCCCATTTCATGGATTTTATTTTATTTATTGATTTCTGAGAAAAAGGAAGAGGGAGAGAGAGAGATAGAAACATCAATGATGAGAATCACTGATGGGCTGCCTCCTGCACACCCCCCAATGGGGATTGAGCCCACAACCCAGGAATGCACCCTTGACCGGAATCAAACCTGGGAACTTTCAGCTCGCAGGCTGACACACTAGTCACTGAACCACACCAGCTAGGGCACATTTCATGGATTTTAAAAAGGTAATTACTTCAACTGGTCCTCGTTGGGTATTTACATTCTGTGAAGGTTTTGCTGTTACAAGTAGTGTTTGCTGGACACCATTAAAGCAGAAATTCCCCACCTGTGCCAAATTATCACATGAAGACAAATTCTTAAAGGAGGATTAATTGTATAAAATTATCCATATTATAAGACTGCAATGCTCATCAAATTGCTTTTATCGATATAATGGTCCATACTTCTAACAACAGTATATGAGAAAACCTATTTTCCTCACCCTCTGGTGATATTAGCTTTTCATTAAGAACAACTTATCCACTTAATGTGTCTTTTAAAATACAAATAATGAATCTGTAAATAGCTGTCTCTATGCTATTTCAGCAGAGTTGTGCCCATTAAAGGTCAATGGGATTCAACCCAGCTGGTGTGGCTCAGTGGTTGAGCATTGACCTATGAACCAGGAGGTCAGGGTTTGATTCCTGGTCAGGGCACCTGCCTGGTTGCAGGCTCGATCTCTAACAAGGGCTGTGCAGGAGGCAACCGATTGATGATTGTCTCTCATCATTGAGGTTTCTGTCTCTCTCTGCCTTCCTCTCTGAAATCATTAAAAAAATATTTTTTTAAAAAGGCTATGGGATCTATTCATTCATTTAATGTCATACTACACCAGGGTGATCAATGCCCAGGGGCTGAGGCTGAGTCCCAGAGATGGTCTACCCAGGTTTTAATTCTAGCACCTCTGCTTGTTAACAGTGCTATAGCAGACTACTTATTTTGTCACATTTGCCTCATTTGCAAAATTGCGAATATCTTGGAATCAAGAGTAAAAAATTTAATACATATATTAATGTATATACTAAATTATAAATTATTAAATTCATAATATATATATTTATGACACATTACTTAACTTTGTATGAAGTAAAGGTTTGTGTTAAAACCAGTTTGCATATCTGAAACAACATGGTTCAGTTATGTAACTAGCAAAAAAACAGAATTGAATTCAAACCAAGGTCTCCATGCTTCTTAAGCCAGTTATGTTTTCTTTCTCTGTGCATGGATTTTTCTTTTTCTTTTTTAAAATATATTTTATTGATTTTTTACAGAGAGGAAGAGAGAGGGAAAGAGTTAGAAACATCGATGAGAGAGAAACATCGATCAGCTGCCTCCTGCACACCCCCCACTGGGGATGTGTGTGCAACCAAGGTACATGCCCTTGACCGTAATTAAACCTGGGACCCCTGAGTCCGCAGGCCGACACTCTATCCACTGAGCCAAACCCGTCAGGGCTGCATGGATTTTTTTTGTTGCAAAGATAAAATCTTAACTTGCAGTTCACTTAAGATTCCACTTTTAATTACATTCACAATTTTAACAAATCATAAAGAGGGTTTCAAAAAGAGATTACAACAACTTTTAAAGGATCAGTGATAATCTTGTAACACCTTCTACTTAATATTAAGCAATATTTTATGAATTGTATTGTTAGTTGATTAAAAATATAAAACATCGTTAGAATTTTAAAGAAATTGCTTTAAAAACTCTTCTAAGCTCCATTTTTCTCAGGAAAAAAATATAGAAAGTAAACTCCTTCATATTGGTCTTGGCAATGAGTTTTTTGATTTGACACCAAAAATAAAGGCAACAAAAGCCAAAATAAGTGCTACTATATCAACCAATAAGCTTCTACACAGCAAAGGAAATCATCAACAAGTGAAGAGACAGTCTATGGAATAAGAACATATTTTTAAACCACATATTTGATAAAAAGTTAATATCCCAAATGTACAAGGAACTCATACCATCCAATAGCTAAAAAATCTAAATAACTCAATTTAAAAATGAGCAAAGGACCTAAATAGACATTTTTGAAAAGACATATAAATGGCAACCGGTACATGCAAAGTTGTTCAGCATCACTGATCAGCAGGAAAATGCAAATCAAAGCCATAGTGAGATATCACCTCACACCTATTAGGATGTCTCATAAACAAAGACAAGAAATAATAGGTGTTGCAAGGAAGTGAAGAAAAGAGAACCCTTGTGCACTGTTGGTGGGAATTTAAACAGGTACAATCGCTATGGAAAACAGTGTGATGTTTCTTAAGAAATTAAAAATAGAACTACCATATGTCCCAGTAATTCCACTTCTGGGTATATATTCAAAAGAAGCAAAATATTTATCTCAGAGAGATATCTGTACTTCCGCCTTTATGGCAGCATTATTTAAAATAACCAAGATGTGGAAACAGCCTATGTGGCAGTTGATTGATGAATGGGTAGGGAGAAATGCACTATATATACACAAACACAATGAGATATTATTCAGACATAACAAAGAAGAAAGTATAATTTGTGACAACATGGATGAATTTAGAGATCATTATTCTAAATGAAATAAGCCAGTCAGAGAAGCTGCATCATATTTATATATAGAATCTTGAAAAAAGAAGTCAAATTCGTAATAACAGATGGTAGAAAAGTGATTTTCAGGGGCTGGTGGTTGTGGGGAAAAGGGAGAGTTGATAAAGCCTACAAACTTTTAGTTACAAAATGAATAAGGTTTGAGGATCTAACATATAACATGGTGAAGATAATTCAGCTCACTGTATAAGTTTCAGTTTTTTGCATATGGTTATCCAGTTGTCTCCACACTATGTGCCATCCTTTTCACACTGCTCTACCATATCATCTTTGCCATAAGTCAATTTATAGTATATTTATGGATCTATCCTGGATCTTATCTTTCTTAATTAACCATTTATGTATATGCTAATACCACACTGTCTTAATTTTTTAGCATTTTAAACCTTAATGTCTGATAGGTTATAACCTCAAGTTTTCTTTTTCAATCTTTCATTCGTAGTCTTAGATTGATTTTTCTTGGCCATATGTATTTCCATATAAATTTTATAGTTACATTATTAATTTCCACAAAAAATTACTTGGGTTTTACTTAGGATTTCATTTAAAATATGAATCATTTTTAGATGAATGGACATCATTACAAGCTACATGATATAGTCTATATTTAGTTATTCTACAAGTTCTTGAAATAAATCATTTCAGCACATTCTGAAGAGGAAATACTCATACAAGTTTAAATTTCATGTTATTTTACCCAAATCAGCGACTATGAAAGATTGATTTTTTTTTTAGGTAGAAAGTCACTGCATCCTATTTCATGGTTTATATGAATACAACTACTTAGAAGCCTGCATAAGCATGTAAAATTCAATAAATCCTTTTAATTCTATTGTTTAGATTTATTCTTATCTTGGACTTAGACAAGTACATTAACTGTCAAACAGCAGAACTCAAAAAGACTTTTAGAAAAGACAGAATATAATAAAATTGTTTAGCTACTCCAGTGAAGTGGGCCTTACTTATTGCTAAACTATTTAATTGAATACTATATGGAGATGATAGTAAAATTAGTTCTATCAGAAAATACTGTCATTTACTACATTAGGAAAGAAAATAAAAACATATGTGATAAATGAAAAAAAATAACTCGTTTGTTCAGTTTAAAACATAGTCACAAGAATTCAGGTCAACATTTCATCTCAACAAATTGCACAATGAATCCCTAATATAATGGACTATAAGCAGCAGCCAAGTGTTATGAATAACTAGACCATTTCTGAGAACTACTTTATACTTTTTCATCATTTAGGACTATATTTGAAATAACATTTTTATCATTTTTACTTAGTTTTGACAGCCCCTGATAATACAAATATAAATCATCTTTAATGTAAATTATGTAATCTAACTGAACATATTAGCCAAAATTGCATCATTTCATTTTGCTAGGACACAATTACTAAAAAGAACATTTTAAGGTCAAATTCCTGCTTAAAAGAAGAGAACACAATGCATTTCCAACTATATTAACATTTAATTACAGCTGGTACTTAATTCTTTAGATAAATTAGATGTTTTCAGGACAGTTCTAACAGACAAAAAGGACATTTTTTTCTTTCCTAATGATAATGTTTTATCTCAACCATGAGTGGCCATTTAAAACAATAAAACCCACTATTATCAGAAGACATGTTTTAATATCAAGTACAATAAAATTAGCATGTTTGACTTTGGACAGCATTCTCAAAATTTTTATACTGCAGTTTCTTTAACTAATATATCTCTTAATTATTTTCAGTAAAAAATAAAAAAAAATCTTTTCCTGCTCTTCGGAACAAAATCTAGAGTCTCAGATACATATATTTAGATTAAAATCTCTTTACTGGGAAGATAAACAAAGTATGTGCTCCATACTCAGGCATCAGGTGCCCATATGTCTAAGTGGTTCCTCTACATATAGCTAAGATAAAGCTCAGGCATTTACGTCTTCCAAAGTCACTTTTCTGTTCTACTTACATCTCAAGTCCATTTGGCACCCTGGGCACTTGTTCTCAAGCATTAAAAAGTGAGCTTATAGCTAGAAGTGATATGGCATAGTAGGAAAGCAAGGAACAGTGAGCCAGAGGACGGGCTGTTTGGTGAGGATTGTCATTTGCAAGAGTGGGTTGTGGGAAAGAACCTCACTCTCCCTGAAGAGACTATATTTGAGTAGTCATAAGTGCAGTCTGTTTTATGTTGTTACATGCATGGAGTTGATAGGATGTGTAATTTGTATGATGTGTTATTATTACTATGCTGTTATTTTTTAAATATAATCCATTCCATCCTCAACAATCATGCTGTTATAAGCATAAATTATTGGGAATAAATTTAGACAGTTAATTGTCATATTAAAAAGCAATATATCACGTTTTTGTCTTTCTATACAATGTAGAAAATGCCAAAATTATAGTGCCTTATTATACCATTTTTTAGTCTAAATTAAATTTGTGCACTAGCCTCTTAGTGATTAAGGAAAATCTCTATTTTTATAACTCAGAAATTCTATAACAAATCTTATCCTTGTACCAGTATCATCAATATTATCATTTATTTAACTGAAGCTTTGTCTTTTTCTCTTCTTATTAATCTTTAATGCTCTGAGTAGCTACCAAAATGTGCCATTGGGACATTTAAAATTATCATGTTCTTCTTCAAGACAGCAATTTTTGAGAAATAATAGTTTATTTACTGAAAAGAAATACTCCTCTACTCATCTGACATGTATGTTAGAAATCTAGTAGAAAAAGGCAATATCAGAAAGAATTAAAGATACTGTATTTTATTTAGTGCACATTTTATTGTTTTATTTTACTTTATGCGCATGTTTAATTCTATCATTTTAAAAAATGAATCAAAAGTTTAAAATAGCTCAAATAATCTTAAAATATAGGTTCCCTTCTATATGCAAAGAAAAACAAATGTTATTCCATGTTCTCAAGATACTAATTAAAATGTATATTTTATTTTAGTATTTTCCTGCTTATGTTTCATTGGGTCCTGCAGACCCAATCTGGTTTTGCTTTGCAGGAAAGTAATAAATATATATATTTTTCCCTTTCTGGTAGTTAATAGAGCATAGAAAAACACACTGATATCATTCTGTAATAACATATCCTAGTTTATAAATACAGTTAATATTGTTTTCATTTAATGAAATATTATTATGCTGCATTTAGTACAGTGGAAACATACACTATTCAAGTAATAATTTTATCTACATTTTAGAATGTAAAATGATTACATTTGACAAAACATAAAATATGCTTTCATAGCATCCGTGCCATTCAAGATTTTACATTCTGTTACCTGTAATTGAAAGTTCTTGCAAATCACAAAGCAGAAATTACATAATTGGCAGATAGACTTTGCTTATTCGAGTGCATTTCAGATGACGCAAATAGTGGTGACCACCCTGGTTTAAAATAGCTATCCATTCAGAGCCTCTTTTATGTCTCATACATGGTCATAAAAGAGGAATAAAGATGTGAAGAATATAAAAACTTTCGTTTTCAAAACAAAACCACAGTAAAAACCTGGAGTGCTCTTTAAGGTTAAAGTCAGCTTCTTCCCCATGAATAGGTTCTGCCAATGGATTCATCTTTGCTGCAATTCCTCTGTGGCTTTGTAAATATATATTCTTCACATAAGCCAGCTATGTTGTGATGAAGTCTCCTGGGAAGTATGAAGTTATGGGGTTTATTTTGTTTTTGTTTTTCAATGTTGAACTCTTTATTGTTGAAATCATTACACATCTCTCCCTTTCTCCCCATTGACCCCTTCTAGCCCTCTTGCTTTCATTTTAAATGTGTTTTATATGATTTTGGGAAAGCATTTATTTGTACATAGTGATGACAGTTAAATTATTTTAAATGAAGTCCTATTTATTTATTAAATCCAGATTGTGTGGTATATCTTGAGTAGATCAATATTCACTTTGTGAGAAATTTAAACTAAAGGGGTTATATAATGGACCCAAATACAGAATCTTAATTTTTAAAATACTTTTTCCTACTTTCTTGATATCACATGAACCAAAAGTTCAATGCTATACCCGAGGCTATTTTTTGTTTGCTTTTTTTTTTTTTTTCAGTGTAACAAGATTGAGAATGTGAATAAAGATCAAAGTGACTAGAGCAAGAATAGAAAACTCAGGCTTTGAGCCAATAGCATTTGGTCCAGCATATAATATTTTTGGGTGCTGATGGTAGATAAAATCAAAGAGTTGACTCTAGAGGTTATTTGTAAAATCATTAAATTTAGTATGAAAGAGAAATAAAAACCAAACTACAAAACTTGCCTCCAGCCTAGAAATTCAGATCCTCTGTACTATTCAAAAGTAATACTGAGCTATTAACCCCTTCAAGCCTTACAGTGATCAGTGGGCCTTGGATTATTGTTTTTACTATAATTTGACTCTTCCATTTATCTAATGCATCACTATTTTCTCAGTGTGCTGTGATAGGAAAAACAGCAGGGACAAATGTTTTAAGCTGCTAACAAAGACAGAGAGATATCCTAACTCCACATTATAAAATTGAAAATAGGAGCTTCTAGAATATTGTGATGTCTTCAAAGACCCTGAAATAGTCTACCTCTGTGCTTCCTAATTAGAGAAAAATATCTCATTTCTATTTTGTATTATCTCCTTATTTTTATCTTCCACAACTAATCTAAACTCATACTTATCTATTTTAGTTCTTAAATAGGATTTCATTTTACATGCTGGTATTCTATATTTAAAATTACAAATGTTATGTTAATTATTTGCTATTTTTGTTTGTTTGTTTGTTTGTTTTTTTGTTCCACCAGGTAAATTCCACTAAAGTTAAAAAAATTCCCATAGTTTAAATCATGTTTTCATGTATAGGTGATAGTCACTAGATTTGCCAGAAAATACACATCCACCTTGCATTGTTAACTAAACTAATAAAAGCGAAATATTAAAATTAACCGTTTCTCCGAGACAGGGTAAGCCACGCCCACCAGCCAATCAGAGCGGCTGTATGCAAATTAGCCCAGCCAACATGGCGGCCGCCACTCCCGGACCTGAGTAAACAGCCCTTTCCATTGCAGCAGGAGGGAAAGTGAAGCTGCGTCCCTCAGCTCAGCTCCGATTAAACTGCCTCTAGCAAAACACAGCTTTTTGAAACATTGTAACAATCATAGAATCCTCCGGAGCTGAAGGGAAGAGCAGCTCCGGCCTAACCAGTAACAGTAACAATTGTTTTATTATAGACGCTGCGAGGTGAAGCAGCGGAGGCTTCGTTAGTAGTTAGAAGGCCGCCTTAAAGGAACAGTGTATCAATTACCCCAGGCCTTCAAGGAACAGTATCAATTATAGGAGAAAAAACTCCAGAACCTGTGTCCAGCTGGCCTTGCTGGGACGTTGGCTCAATGGGAGCTGTGGGCAGCCTGAAAGCCCCTCACCCAGGCTGGTCAGGCACGCCAGCAGGTGGGCATCCCCCGAGGGGTCCCAGACTGCGAGAGGGCACAGGCCGGGCTGAGGGGCCTCCCGAGTGCACAGAGCGGCTGCAGGGCGGGACAGCGCAGGACCCAGGACCCATGATGGGAAACAGGCGGCAGGGTTGGA
>PVJC01033556.1:0-19297 GCA_004026665.1 Murina feae | reverse complement strand
CCCCCCCCCAAGAACCATGGTTATGTCGTTTATAGGTAGCCTAAGAGCTTAGAGTACTGTTTGTAATGTGAAATGCATGCTGTGAGGATTTATTTCAAGGTAGCTGGGATAGAATATAGGTAGGTGGACCAGCTTAATTCTGTGGGTGTACACTAACAGTAATTCACTGTTGTTGAAGCTTCAACTGCGTGATATTAGTGGGTAAGCAGAATGTGATGGAAGATGAGGCTGGAGAAATAGTTGCTGAAGAAATTTGTATGCTGCCCTAACTGGTTTGGCTCAGTGGATAGAGTGTTGGCCTGTGGACTGAAGGGTCCCAGGTTCGATTCCGGTCAAGGGCATGTACTTTGGTTGCGGGCACATCCCCAGTGGGAGGTGTGCAAGAGGCAGCTGATCGATGTTTCTCTCTCATTGATGTTTATAACTCTCTGTAAAAAATCAATAAAATATGTTTAAAAAATTGTATGCTGTATTTAGGAACTTGGACCTTATCCAACAAGAGGCAGGGAAACCAATGAAAAAATAGGAGAATAAGGTCCAAATTGGGTTTTGGCAGGGAGTACCACTGGAATGGTGGTGTGTGGGTGTTAAGGATGGTGGGAATGACACTGGAGGCTCTGAGACTGAAGGTGGGAGGTGGACCTGAGAAGGGAAGGAACATTTATTGAGTGCCTAATAAGCCCGGCATCCTCCCAGGGTCTTGACATGCCTAATCTCTGATCTTACAACCCTGAGATGCTGGTATTAACTGTCATTATTATCCCTATGTTACATCAACACCCAGAGAGATTAAATGATTTGCCTAAGAAATGAAGAGATGGTAGAGCTCGTATTTGAACTCTATTTTACTTCAAATCCTTTTTTCATTTACTATGCTTTTCCTTTATTGTCGAGGTAGTTGTAGGGTTTTTATCAGAAAATGAACTATTAGAATTGAGGATTTCAGAGGCAGAGCAGTTTTGAGTGGTGACAAGTATATGGAAGAAGGTCACTGAAATAGACTGAAGATTAAGGGCATTGGCAGTTTAAAAGCAGAAACCCTCCCTCTGCCATATAACCACTAACAAACCTTACCAAATTGCTTTATACTCGGTGGATTTGGTCATTAATGTTTACTGCCTTACGATGATCTCTTTCTATTCCTATTTTCTTTTTAAAAATAATTTTTATTTACCTACACTTTGATAGGTGCCTATTTCCCCTAATTATAATGTGAGGTTATTGAAGGTAGTGATGTTTTCACATAGGGTAGACATAAATATTTATTGATTTCTTTCTGAAAGTGAAGAAGCTTCATTGCTTTAGCCGATTCAGCTCAGTAGATAGAGCGTTGACCTGTGGACTGAAGGGTTCTGGGTTTGATTCCAGTCAAGGGTACATGCCCAGTTTGGGGGCTCAATCCCCAGTGGGAAGCTTACAGGAGGCAGCCGATCAATGATTCTCTCTCATCATTGATGTTTCTATCTCTCCCTCTCCCTTCTCTGAAATCAATAAAGATATATTAAAAAAAAAAAAGAAGCTTCCTGTCATTTTAGTTTGAGTTCCTGATTGCCCAGGAAACTATGGAATTATCTGAGTGTTTAGAAGGTATGAGAACATATGATAAAGACTTCAGAATCTAAAGAACCCCATTTGAATCCTGGCTAGATCATGTGCTAGTTGTGCAGCCTTATGCAAGTTATTTAATTACTCTCAGCCTTATTTTCTTCCTATTAAATGGAGGTCATAACTATGTAATAGAGATAGAATGAGGCTTAAATAAGACAACATGCAACACTTAGCTCAGTGCCTGGCACATAATAAATTACCCAAAATGGTAAATATTTTTACAGAATGACTTTTTAAAAAAATATATTTTATTGATTTTTTTACAGAGAGGAAGGGAGAGGGATAGAGAGTTAGAAACATCGATAAGAGAGAAACATCGATCAGCTGCTTCCTGCACACCCCCCACTGGGGATGTGCCCACAACCAAGGTGCATGCCCTTGACCAGAATCGAACCTGGGATCTTTCAGACCGCAGGCCTACACTCTATCCACTGAGCTAAACTGGTCAGGGCTACAGACTGATTTCTTAATATAACTTGTAAGTTGTTGATGATTATAATTTATTTGTATCCTGACAACTTTATTTTAGTGTAACCTTAATAATGTAGCGTCTTTATTTCCCTCAGTGGTATAAATAGCATTTGTAGAATAATTTGTAAAGCACTTTTTCCTGCTTTTTCTCTTTCAGTTCATTTCATGGCATTAACTGCCATGTTTTTACAGTCAGTCACCTCTCATTATACCATTTTTAAAAGTGTTAATCGGATCGCTTTTTCCTGGTATTTCACTGCCACCTGCGTTGTAGATTGCTCTCCATTGTCTTTTGCCACTTTTGCTGACTTAGTCATCTTTCTCCCCTGCTATCAATTTGTATATCCTTTTTAGTTTTTCTTTTTACCTTTGAAGGCTGATGCTAATTTTATAAAAGTTTCCATCAAGTATTCCTTCATTTCATTTAACTACTTTTCTGTGTCCTGATTTTTAAAACTATATATGGGAACCAAACTGAGAAATGCTTCTTGACAAGAATCATGTATTGTAAACTTTCACTCGCATGTACCTTTGGTACTTATGAGAGCTAGCTGGTTTGTTTTTCTAACATTTTTTGAAAAATTGCAAACGTTAGAAAAGTAAGAATTTTACTGTGAACATTTATAGATTCTTCCATTAACATTTTACTGTACTTACATTATCACATGTGCCCATCCATTTCTCCATTAATCCACTTTACTTTTTTAATGTATTTCAAAGTAAATTGCAGATATCAGTATACTTCCCCTAAATACTGGCTTATTTTTGAAAACTTGTTGCTGGATCATATTCTCCTATATTCTCAGCTTACAAATCTTTAGATAAAGACTTTTATATTTTCACTTCATTTTTGTGTTTCCTAGCACGTCAGCAATTTTCTGAAGGAATGATAATTGAGTTTGTAGTGTTTTCTGTAGTTTAAAAAATTCTAAGATCACATAATAAATTGGGAAATAAAATCTAGTTTTTAGCTTTTATGTGTTTAAATTTATTAAACCTATATATTATATTTCAAAAAGAAGTTAAAATTTTAGCAAAGAAGCCTGTTTTTGTAGCTTTTATTTACATTACTGTCAAATTAAAAATTAAAACCCAAATTAAGGAATATTGGTTAGATGATCATTTTGTTGGTAGTGACAGGAATGGCACTAGTTGTTAGGTCAGACCTGGATTCACCAGCTTCAGTACTTGAGTTCAGGCTAGGAAAGAATTCAGAGCCAAGACTCAAAACTATAAGAGAACATCTATATGTATAAAAGCCTAAGTGACCAAATGACCAGTCAGCTGGTCGCTATGACTTGCACCGACCACTAGGGGCAGATGCTCAATGCAGGAGCTGCTCACTGCTGGTCAGTGCTCTTCCACAGCTAACCTCTCACAGCTGGCCAACCTCCTGCCGGCCAGGTCGAGGGACCCCATCCATGCATGAACTCATGCACCGTGCCTCTAGTCCTACATAATAAAAGCCTAATATGCAAGTTGTTCCTTCGGGCAGTCATTCCATTGGGAATTTGACTGCTTGCTTTGACATGTATTGACCACCAGAGGGCAGCACAGAATATGGCAGGTGTTGGCAATGCAGCACTGGCAGCAGGTGGCAGTGGAGGAGGCGCTGCCGGCCTCAACGGGCCTTGATGAGAGCGGGACTTGGGGGGGGGGGGACGGTGGAGCAGGCCAGGGCAATTGCCCTGCTGATCACCCTGCAGATGGTGACCAGTGGGAAAGTGGGGCTGCCGCCAGGCGCTGGAAGAACCCAGCAGGCCCGCCCTCAATTGATTGTCCCACAGACAGTGGGGCACCCGGCCCCTACCAATCATCCTGCAGGTGGTGACCAGCGGCTGGCAGGCCCTGATCACCTGATCTGGGCTGGGCCCCAGGCTGGGACAGGGAACTCCGGTGTGGGTGGTGGTGACCAACCTACTGTGGTGCCCAGGCTTGGGGTTGCGACATCTTGCCGGCTACCTGGGGGTGGGGGTGACGGAGATGGAGGTGTGGTGAGACTGCAGGGTGCCCACCAAACTTGCTCTCACTCCCCCTGCTACCCTCCCCTGGGATGCCAGGGCTCACACGCCAGGAAAGTGCCTGCGCTCAGGTGCCAGCCACCCGCAAGGAGCCTGCCCCACACCCTCTCGGCCGGGACTATAGGGACTGATCAGGCTCCCCATCAGTTCGCGCAGGAGCTTGTCTGCGAGGCCAGCTGGGAGAGAGCCTGCTGCCCCACCTGGCTTCTGGGTGGGCCCGAGATACACGCTCTGCTCTGGCCCACGGTGTCTGGCCGCACTCACCGCATCTCTGCATGGGGCACTCAGGCTCTGTGACTCAGGCAGAGTGGGGTGTGTGGGGGCCCAGGTGCTGCCCAGGGCCCAGAGGTTAGCTAGGACCTGCCCTTCCATGCCGGATCCTCACACTTCGATTGCCAGGCTTAGGGACCACACTTGTACACAAATTTCATGCATTGGGCCTCCAGTTTATTTATAAAATCATAGAGGTGGGAGAAGTAATTTCGTAGAAGAAATGGATGTAGGAAATGTTATAGAGGCAAAGGAAGGAAGGACTCTTGTAGCTTAGATGTGAGGAAGGTCTGAGTATGGGGAGGGAGTATGGGAAAGGCATACGTAAGTTTGGAGGAGCGGGTAGGGAGGGCACTGCTGGTTCCTTGTATCCTGTGGGTTTTAAGGGTGGAGATCTTTAGACCAGCGGTCACCAACCTTCGGACCTCACGCACCACCAGCAGTCCGAGGACCACCGGTTGGCGACCACTGCTTTAGACTATTCAGCCACTTTCTAGGTGTGTCTTTACTGGGTCAGGGTCTTCACTGATTGATCAGCACGAGGGCAGTGGATCATTATTGAGTGCAAAACCAAACCAGCAAAGCCAAGGCTGACCTCAGGACCTGGTCAGCCTTGGCTTTGATGGTCTGGTTTTGCTGCTTTTCTGGGCCTGGGGCTGAAATGCAACTGAGGCCTACATGTTATCTCTAGGGAAGGAAGGTCAGAGGGTCCAAATTGCAGGACCACTGATATGCTAGGGTGGGAAAGGTCACCCTGAGGACACTGTCCCACCCTGCAGTTGTCCTTTGCTAGGATTAGGTAACTAATCAGTTATCTTCCAACTCAGGTTCTGTGATTCTGTTCAGAGCCAGCTAAGGTTTTTTGAGTGACAATAGCACTCCTACCCTTTCAAGGTTGTATGTTACGTACAAGAAGGGGATGGTAAGAAATTAAAATTGCTTTCTTTGTAGGTCATAATATAGCTACAATGTAGAAATGCTTTTTATCTTCCAAGTCTATTCTAACCTGTTTACAAACATTATTTTGTGTTCTGATCCTATAAGGTAGATATTTTGTGGTATTTATTTTGCAGATGAGGAAAATAGCTAGTAATTCTAAAGCTTGATATTGTTAATAGAGATTTTAGATTATGATCGTTGAAATTGAGGAAAGGAATAGTATTGAGTAATGGAAAGACCATTGGAAGTAGAGACAAAAAGCTTAATTTTGTCTCTGCTCCTTGCTTGCTAGATGACCTTGGGCAGTTGACTTCTCTGAACCTTGTGTTTCTTTGTGAAGTGTTAGCTATAGATATCCTTACCTTCCTTATAGGAAGTTCTGAGAGTTAAACATGATAATATATGTGAAAGCATGTTATTAAAAAAAATTAAAAACTGCTAAATGCCATAGTAATTGGGGTTGTAAGACTAGTGGAGGAGAAGGGAGACTCCCCTAACTTTTAAACGTTGGATTAAGGAGAATGGGAATAATTGGACTTTGTACATTTGTATTATAATTATTAAATTCCTACGGCTGCTGCTCAGAGTTAATTCTTAATTTTTTTATTTTTATTTGGTAAATATCCAGAAAAGTTAATTGAATGCCCTGGTTAGCCTATTATCTTAAACTATATAAAATTTTTCAATATTCAAATACAGTTTCAAACATTTGCTATGTGTTAACAAGAAAGCTGATTCTCTCTTCCCTGATAACTCAGAAGTTAACCTGAAAGGGGTAGTCAGTCCTAAATTTATTGACAGTACTAAGGTATTGCCTTATTTAATCCTAACATCAGTAATTTAAGGCAGTGTTATTGATTATTACAGAAAAATTAAGTCACTTGGTCACACAACTAGTAAGTGTCAGAGCTGAGATTCGAAGACAGGTATGTCAGACTCCCAACCTCAGGCTCTTTACATAGATGTGTGTCTTCCAGTGTTACTAAATGCTGGCTCATTATCATTAAATAAAAGTGTGGAATTTAGCAAAGTCAGTAGGTACAAAATTCATAATGAACAAATGGGAAATGAAATATAAAAATCTATGCTATTTTCAGTTACATCAAGGAACACCAAGTACCTGGGAATAAAATAGTACTGTGTAGAAAATGCTGGTTATTTGTACTTTCTTGGAGGTTTAAAATATCAGGTTGTGTTTTTTTTTTTGTGCACTGATTTTGGTCAACATTAAGCAATTTACTGTTTTATATCAATTTGCTTTTATTGTAGTTGAAGCTGATGTAACAGTGGTAGGTTCTGGTCCTGGAGGATACGTTGCTGCTATTAAAGCTGCCCAGTTAGGCTTCAAGGTAAGGGTTAGACCAAAACTAGGTTTTGATTCATTTTATTTGGGAATAGTTGATCATATTCACAAAATACTTTGCAGCCCAAACGGCATGACTCTGTGGTTGAGCGTTGACCTATGAATCAGGAGGTCACGGTTTGCTTCCTGGTCAGGGCCCATGCCCGGGTTGTGAGTTCCATCCCCTGTATGAGGCATATAGGAGGCAGCCGATCAGTGGTTCTCTCTCATTATTGATGTTTCCAACTCTCTCTCCCTCTCCCTTCCTCTCTGAAATCAATAAAAAAATATATATTTTTAAAAAAACTTCGCAGGTAGGTAATAATGGTAAATGATGTCTTAATTCTATACATTATTTTTAAGCCTGAGACTAATGAAGAGAGAGTTCCTTAGTTGGAATATTCTCATGAGGGGGTGGAAAGTGAAGTCGATTATTTTTTCCCTTCCCCCAATACTTTTCATTTTGGCTTTTAATCATGCTTTGAAAGGTCAGTAATAGAACTAAAAGCATGTATTTAATAATGTTAAACAAACAAAAATGTCTCTTAGAATAATTCACTTTTGGTGGGTTAGCTTGAGTTTGGTATTCAAATGATAAGTTATAAAAAGATATTTTATTCTCACAAACACAACTTGAGTTGCTTGTTTTGTAGAAGGAGGAAGAGAGATGTACTTGGAATTTCAGTGAAGTGAAACATTGCAGCTTCTGTGCTGTTAAATAATGGTTGTTACGTTTTTTTTTTTGGTTGTAGACAGTCTGCATTGAGAAAAATGAAACACTTGGTGGAACATGCTTGAATGTTGGTTGTATTCCTTCTAAGGTGAGCATACATTTTTGTACAGTACAGCAATTTCCTTCATTGGCCACCAATTAGATATGTTTAGACTAGAATGTTAGTCATTAAAAAATAATCCATGGGTGATACAACCCACATATTTTAGTTGTAAATTTAGAGTGCTGTTGCCAGTGTGCCATGCACTCTTGAAGTAGCTTCCTTGTCTCAATACCTCGCCTTTCCAATCAGTCAGACTGATGCTGCTTTTTATTCCTCTTTAGCTCCCTTTACCAATGAAACAGATAGTAGGTAGTTAATTCTTTTGTTACTTTATGTATTTGGTAAACAAGCCTGTACTTTTTATGTCAAGAAATGGAGCAAACACCCTGAAATGTGTATTTAATGCCTTTGTTCCTAAAGAAAGTAATTTGTTTTTTATTCTTATTTGTTAAACATTTTTCATATCATTATTATTTGTTTTAGATTAGTTATAGAAATTGACTTGGTGTACTACCTGTACACACTGTCATTTCATAAGTGTTTTTTGATTCTATAGAGTCTGCTTTTGAAATTTTGATAATTTTGTCTTATATCCTTTAGGCTTTATTAAATAACTCTCATTATTATCACATGGCCCACGGAAAAGATTTTGCATCTAGGGGAATTGAAGGTAAGTATACTTTCCATATTTAGTGATATTAGCAACCATACATGACTTTTCTGACAAAAGACTTATGTGTGTTTGATACATGTGTAATAAATGTTTAGGGAGGGAAGAGTGAGAAAAAGATCTTGAAAATACAGAAAGATTTACTTATGAAAGACGGTTTAATCCAGATTTCTACCATGACATCTTCTGTTCCTCTGTCAACTTTTGCGTGCAGCCCACGCTTGTATGTGTGTGAATAAGTGTGTGTGTAAAGAGTCAGTTTTCATTTTTCGGAAACCTAGAAGTCACTGTGGTGGCCGCTGGATTCTTGAGTGCTACAGGCAGATGAAAGAAGAAAGGTCTACCTAAATTGTTGGTATTGGAAGAGCAAAGGAGAGAGAAGGATGTGGCATATTGAAAAAGGACATTTCATAAAATTTTAATGTGGTTTGTCTTCTGCCATTGTTTTTAGTCTGTTATTTCATTCTTTCCAATTGTTGACAGGTACATCAAAAGGCTAATCTGTTGTAGAAAGGGCTTAAACACATTGGAGGACCAGTTTTTCCTTCGTTTCTTTGTAGCAGTAGGTTTTTGAAAGAATGGGATATAACATAGGCAATCCCTTGGGTATAGAGGTGGTGAATATACATTAGAGC
The DNA here is from genome assembly GCA_004026665.1 of Murina feae. Taxonomy (NCBI): domain Eukaryota; kingdom Metazoa; phylum Chordata; class Mammalia; order Chiroptera; family Vespertilionidae; genus Murina; species Murina feae. Next base: position 10,565 of record PVJC01033556.1, on the reverse strand, counting down.
AAATACTGTATTAAACTAAATGAAAAGTGAATTAAAACTCATTTTGCTTACCAACTAAGAAAAGAAGAGCCAGGGTTAATCGAGATATGTGCATTGTAGACAAAGATTCATGTTCTAGCTCTGTGACCTTAGGCAAATCAAATCTCTCAGGGTCTTTGCTTTCTCATCTCTAGTATATGTTGGTTGTATGAGCTCATTTTTAAGATAGCCTTCTTCTAAAGTTCTATGAGTTGAGCTTCTCTTTATCCTCTTATATTGTTGCTTTTCAGAGTTCTCTTCTGAATTAAATGAGTGATTGAACTTTTATATTAAGCTATCTATATTTGAAGTTTTCTCATGTGTGTTTTTATTAGTTTTTGTTTCATGAAATTTAGCATTTCCTTTTATTTAGAACTAGAGGCCTGATGCTTGAGATTCCTGCATTGGAGGAGGGCTGTCCCTCTGCCCTGCCTGCTCTTGCAGTCCGGGAGCCCTCGGGGGATGTCCACCTCCTGGCTTAGGCCTGATCCCTCTCACATTCTGGGGCTCTCACAGTCCAGGACCCCTTGCTCCTTACCTCCCTCTACTCACCAGCTGTGAGCCCAGCTTCTGGCTGAGCAGCGTTCCCCCTGTGGGAGTACACTAACCACCAGGAGGCAGCTTCTACATTGAGTGTCTGCTCCCTATTGGTCAGTGCATGTCATAGCAACTGGTCATTCAGTTGATTTGCATATTAAGCTTTTATTATATAGGATTTCAAATAGTTTTCCTTTGCCATTTCTACTTAAATCTCTCCGAGACTTATGACTCTCATAAGGTGTTTGGAGAATATGTTGTCACAGGGGGAAATATTTTAGAATGCATTTTCCTCAAAAGTGGATTTTTTTATAGTATTTGATAGGTTATGTTACTGTGATAAGATGCTGTTAGCCTTTTTCCAGCTAGGACTATTGTATCAGTTATTAAATTTTAAAATGTTAACACTGCCCTACATACAGTTTTATAAGCATTAGGTTGAAATTTTCCATACCATGATTAGTGGAAAATACATATATTGCTTCAAAATTTAGCTAAGTACTAAAGATTTATTTAACAAATTACAGTGTCTGAAGTTCGCTTGAATTTAGAGAAGATGATGGAACAGAAAAGTACTGCAGTAAAAGCTTTAACAGGTGGAATTGCCCATTTATTTAAACAGAACAAGGTCAGTGTGTTTAATATTCGCGTTTTTGCTTTATTTTATTTACACATTAAACATTGCTTTATGCTGATAGAGCGATGCTATTAGAACTTGGCTGCTGGAGGATAGTTACTTAATTTAAAACAATATGCTAATCGGAAATGCATAACAATTTTTTTTCTGCTCCATGTATAGCATTCCTAAGTAAGAAAGCATTTTGTATTATATAAATTATTTAATAGAATAGTTTTTTTGCTGTTAATCATGTTTGTTTATCAAAACATTTATTTTAAACTTTGAATTTATATATATTTTATAAAGGTTGTTCATGTAAATGGATTTGGAAAGATAACTGGCAAGAATCAGGTCACTGCTACAAAAGCTGATGGCAGCACTCAAGTTATTGACACAAAGAACATTCTTATAGCCACAGGTTCAGAAGTTACTCCCTTCCCTGGAATCACGGTATTTGTTTTTTACAGTTGTCAAAACTTTTCTTTAGAAGTGTATATAAACTACTTCATTCATGCTATTTATGAACTTTGAGAGATTTCTTACTGAAATACTGTTATGTTGACAATCATTCAATTTTGGGAAGTTGCCTGTCTATTCTGCAGTGAATTTGACCAGAAATAGAACACTTTACATTAAGATATATTTGAATTCAGTCTGAAGTTAAAGTAGACCATTTTGTTTTGACATGCTGAATGATAAAATTTTAAGTATTTTAATTTTTAATTGAGTATATGGTTAGAAGTTGTAGATACCTTGAAACAAATAAATGACAGTATTTTTAGTGATTTTATTGTGTGAGATCACAGTTTATAAATCTTTAGGTTTTCCAAATAATTTTGATGGTATCTTTTTTTTTTAAAAAACAGATTGATGAAGATACAATAGTGTCATCTACAGGTGCTTTATCTTTAAAAAAAGTTCCAGAGAAGATGGTGGTCATTGGTGCAGGAGTAATTGGTGTAGAATTGGTAAGTGATGTCTTTTCTGTCTCATATTATCTCCATGGTGTTGGAAGCGACTTAAAGCTCTCCTGTTTGATTCTTTGTATAACATCACAGACAGATCAGCATTGAAATTTGCTTAAATACTTCTAGTAGTATAGAGTTTTCAAGACAACATATTGTAATGTAATCGTTAGTCATTAGATCATTCTCTTTTATTTTGAGATTTGTTTCTGTGTATCTTCCACCCTTCATATTCCCTAGAATTTGACTAATTGTTAAAAAATCTTGACAGTCAGTCCTTCAGCCATTTAAATCTGACAGCCCTTTAGGCCCTTCAGCCTTTGAGAAGGAGCTCTTACTCTGAGCAAATTGTATTTCAGATAAAGACTATGACTGACATGATCTGGCTCTTTCCTTCCTCTCCATCCTCATCTCAGTCCCTCTTCACTTACGTGTTAGAAATGTCAAACTACTTGCAGATCTCTGAGTACCATGAAGTTTCATACCTTCTGTGTTGTTCTCCCTTTCGTTCACCTGGCAACTTTACTATATTTCTAGTGACCTCTTCTCTCAATTTCAATTTTCTTTTTCCATGGCCATTTTACTTTGTAATCACCAAGAATTGCTCTACTTCTAAAATCACAAATTAGACATTTTATTCTCTAATCATAACCTCCTTTCCTCTCTTACTCTGTTATTTCTAGTAAACAAGCATTTTAACTCAGCTTAGAGTCCATAGTCTATCTCTTTGACTACTTCTTACAGCTATTCTTGAGTCTTTTGCCTTGCTGTCATACCTGCTTGACAAAACTCCGGTCCTGCCTTTTTTATGCTATATCCAGGTTATTGACTACACCAGGAGAAAAATATACACCCTGCAGATTAATGCTTGTATAAATTCTTGGTCATAAATTTCAAATCTCAATAGGAACCTCAACCTGCTGACAATCCCATTATTGCCCTAGTTCAGCGGTTCTCAGCCTGTGGGTCACGGCCCCTTTGGCGGTCAAACGACCCTTTCACAGGGGTCGCCTAAGACCATCCTGCATATCAGATATTTATATTACGTAGCAACAGTAGCAACATTACAGTTATGAAGTAGCAATGAAAATAATTTTATGGTTGGGGGTCACAACATGAGAAACTGTATTTAAAGGGCCAGAAGGTTGAGAACCACTGCCCTAGTTGGTACACTTTCCTGTTTTGTTTTCCACTTGTCTCAAACTATTGCCAATGTACTATCTTCCCCTGCCTGCAGATAACCTTGTCTCCTAAATCTATATATATAAAAGCCTAAGCAACCATTAGGACTGGTTGAGCGGTCTCTATGACATTTACTAACCATCAGGGTGTTAGACACTCAACACAGGTGCTGCCCCCTGGTGATCAGTGCGCTCCCATAGCCAACCTTCTGCTGCCGCCAACCTCCTGTGGTTCGTCCCCCCAAACAGTGGCCCTGATCGGCCCCAATTGGGACTGGGTGAGATGGCCCCAATCGCTGGCCAGGCCAAGGGATCCCACCCATGCACGAATTCGTGCACTGGGCCTCTGGTATCACATAAAAGAGAAAGAAACCATCAGATGAAAACTCCCTCAGTTTGATACCCCAGATATGAAAATGTTTTTATCCGTTGTTAGACCAAGTCTCTTGATCTTCTATAACGGGAAATGCAGTTTTTCCTAAGATGGAGCCCTTCACCCCTGCTTAGTATTGCGTCATCTCCTGCCTTCTCAGGATCTTGGCTTTGTGATTTTTATTTTTGTGTTTTTTCAGTCTTCAAACTCTCCTCTCCTTTTGCTTCCTTCCTATTTATATCTAAACATCCCTCTCTGTGGGCACCTATGTGCCATTCACACATGCTCAGATGCATTTGCACTCATAGACACAGGCTGTGTACACATAAATAAACCTCTGTTAATCCTACCTCCTCCTTCAGTTATTAATCTCCCTCTCACCTTTTCACAACCAAACTTCTTTGAAAGAGTTGTCCATTCTCTATTTCACCAACTCCACTCACTCCTCAGTCCATGGCTTCTGATGCCATGAAATTGCTCTTGACAGGACATGAATGGATTTATTACTTAGTCTAGTGGACTGTTTTCTTCACTGTTTTTTTTTTTTTTTTAAAATATATTTTATTGGTTTTTTTACAGAGAGGAAGGGAGAGGGATAGAGAGTTAGAAACATCGATGAGAGAGAAACATTAATCAGCTGCCTCCTGCACACCCCCTACTGGGGATGTGCCCGCAACCAAGGTACATGCCCTTGACCAGAATCGAACCTGGAACCCTTGAGTCTGCAGGCCGACGCTCTATCCACTGAGCCAAACCGGTTAGGACTCTTCACTGTTTTATTTGGTGGTAGCAGTGTGGATTTTCTTGCATTTGAAACTCTTCCCCTAGCTTGTCTGATTCCACATCTCTTGGCTTTCTGTCCATCCTTTGAGCTGACTTCTCTATTTTCTGTGCAGGTTTCCCTTTCTCAGCCTCCCCTTGAATTGTTATATTACTCTGGATTCTGTCTCAGGGTTCTATTCCAAATCTTTTCTTGTCTTCCCATAGAATATTTCCTTCACTCCTATATCAATTACCTAAGGACTTACAAATATTTGCAACCTAATTTTTTCTCCTTGCCTGTAAACTTTATATTTGAATGCCTACCAGCATCTCTACATGTAGGTCTCTCAGGTCCTCATTTCAGAAATGTGTAACTGACCCTTAACCTTACCCTCCTTCTTCCTCCACCCCTAAACAAGCAAAACAAAACGTTTTCTAAAATTTCGCATCTCAGCAAGTGATACTGCCATTCCTCTAGAGACCTAAGCAAGAAGTTGGGAATTATACATTACTTCTCCCATGCCTTCATGCTCCATGTTGAGTCAGTTACTGGCTCCTAATGTGATACTACCTAGTAGAGATCTCATGAATATGTGCTCTTGTTTTTCTTTTTTGTCCTCACCCAAGGATATGTTTCTATTGAATTTTAGAGGGAGTGGGGGAGGGAGGGAGGGAGGGAGGGAGAGAGAAAGAGAAACACGATGTGTTGCTTCCTGCACATATCCCGACCAGGGATCGAACCTGCAACCCTTTTGGTGTATGAGACAATGCTCCAACCAACTAAGCCACCCAGCCAGGACTATCCTCTATTCACATACTTACTTCCCTGTTAAGCAGCATCATGTCTTGCCCAGGTCTCTCTGGTTTCTTTCATCTTTTTCTAATCTATATTCCCCAGAGTTGCTGGACTGATCTTTCTATAACATAAATGTAATCATGTCCCTTCCCTGCTAAAAACCCTTGAATGACTCACTATAGCTGTTAGGGTAAATCTAAACTCTTTAATGTTGTTTAAAGATAGCAAGATGGGGCATTGACTCAAACCTCCGTTGCTAGCCCCTCTCTTTTTTAAACGATGTTCTAGTTATATTGAAATATTAGTTCCTAAGCAGACTGTGCTTTCCTTTATCTGTAGGCCTTCCTTCTGTTAGGAACATTTCTTCCCTTCACTCTAATGAGCCCTTTACCTTCCCTGACTGCCTACATGTCCTTAGGTACTCTTGCTGAGTGTTCCCATTGTACCCTGTACTTCTTGTTACAGTATTATTTCTCTTTTTTGATACTACTTGTTCACTTGTCTCTCTCTCAATAAATCATAAACTCCATGAGGGCATAGATCCTGGTTTTTAATATACTATGTCTTTAACATCTAGTATAGTGGCTTTTAAGAAAAATTATTACTCAGAAAGCTTTTATTGATATAATAACTTTCAACAGTCAGCTTATAAGTTACCTTTTTGGTGAAGACTTTTAAGAAAGTTCAAGCCTTCCTTTTTTTTTGGTCTATAAGGTAATGTGTCTACATCTTTTTATCATCTAACAATAAATTGCATTTATTTGTTTGTCTTTCTTACAGAAACATAACTGCTTGAAGGCAGGGACTGAGTTTTATTCATATTTGAATCTCCATTGTTTAATGTTTCTTATTAGGTCCTGTAAATACTAGATCCATTATTTTGTCATTATCCTTTTGATCCAGTCTGGTCTGTCAGGATCACTTGTAAATGTTGTTTAACACTAAACAATCTGGATTTTGGAGAGAGTGTCTTTTGATATGTGTAATATAATTCCTTTTCATGTAATCCTTTATGATCAGTTTGTTTACTTATTTAAGCACATAGCTTATAGTGAGATGAAAACTTTACATCTTTTGCTTTAAGAATTCTGATTTTTTAAAATCCTAATTTGATTTTGATTGCTATTTTAGTTTCCTTACTAGTGATTGGTCTGTTTAAGTTTTATATTTCTTCAAGGTTAGTCTAGGAAGGTTATATATTTTTAAGAATTTGTCCATTTCTTCTAGGTTACTGAATTTTATGCCATATACTAGTAATCTTTCATAGTAATCTTGTATAACCCTTTTTATTTCTATGGTGTTTGTTGTAACTTCTCTTTCATTTCTTTTCTTTTTTTTAAAAATACATTTTATTGATTTTTCATAGAGAGAAAGAGAGAGGGATAGAGAGTTAGAAACATGGATGAGAGAGAAACATCGATCAGCTGCCTCCTGCACACTCCCCACTAGGGATGTGCTCGCAACCAAGGTACATGCCCTTGACTGGAATCGAACCTGGGACCCTTGAGTCCGTAGGCCAATGCTTTATCCACTGAGCCAAACCGGTTCTCTTTCATTTCTGATTTTATTTGAGTCTTGTCTTTTTTTTATTAAGTCTAGCCAGAGGTTTCAATTTTATCTTTTCAAAGAATCAGTTCTTTGTTTCATTAATTTTTTCTATTGTCTTCTCTATTCATTTATTTCTGCTTTTATTTTTATTACTAGGGGTCCAGTGCACAAAAATTTGTGCACTCAGGGGGGTCCCTCAGCCTGGCCTGTGCCCTCTCGCAGTCTGGGACCCCTCGGGGGATGTCCACTTGCTGGCGTGACTGGCCAGCCTGGGTGAGGAGCTGATGGCTGTTTGTAGGCTGGCCAAGCTCCCCCAGTGGGGACCCTCACCCCATTGGTGTGTGGCCAGCTTGGGTGAGGTGCTGAGGGCCGTTTTCAGGCTGCCCACAGCTCACATTAACCCAACGTCCCAGCAAGGCTGGCTAGAATCAGGTATCTGGGGTTTATCTTCTATAATTGAAACTTCGTTGCCTTGAGCAGAGGTCTAGCCAGCCTAGGCAGGCAGTGTCCTCCATCGTTGGTGCAGTGGAAGCCTCCTGTTTGTTCTAGCTCTGTGGCTGCCGGCTGCCATCTTGGCTGGGTTAATTTGCATACAGCCTCTCTGATTGGCTAGTGAGTATGGCTTGGCTGGTGGGTGTGGCTTAGGTGTAATGTAGTGAGGATCAGTTTGCATATTACTCTTTTATTAGATTAGATTTTCTCCTACTGACCTTTGGCTTCATTTGTTGTTTTTCTAGCATCTGCTCCCTGGTGGTCAGTGTATTGCCATAAGGCATGGTGTTAGATTGAGATTTTTCTTGTTTCTTGAAGTAGACCTGTACTGCTGTTTACTTCCCCCTTAGTTCTGCTTTTATTGCATCCCCAAATTTTGGTATGTTGTATTGTCATTTTCATTTGTCTCTATCTTTTTATCTCCTCTTTTATTTCTTCTTTGACTCGGTAGTTGTTCAGTATCCTCATGTTTAATATCCACATAATGTGGTTTTCTCAGCTTTCTTTTTGTAGTTAATTTCCAGTTTCATAATGTTGTGGTCAGAAAATATGCTTGGTGTGATTTTAATCTTCTTAAATTTATTGAGATTAATTTTGTTCCCCAACATATGGTCTGTCTTTGAGAATGTTCCATGCACACTTGAAAAGGATGTATATTCTGTTGTTTTGGGATAGAAAGTTCTATAAATACTGATTATGCCTGTTTGACCTAGTGTTATTTATGGCCGATATTTTCTTACTGGCTTATATGATTTATCCATTGTTGTCAAAGGGGTATTCAGGTCCCTAACTATAATTGTATTTTTGTCTGTTTCTTCCTTTAAGTCTGTTGATAATTGCTCTATATATTTTGTTATTCCCAGGCTGGGTGCATGCATATTGATGTGTTTATCATCTTGACAGATGGTCTCCCTTATCATTATAAATGTTGATTTCTGTCTTGTTACCTTTTTTATCTTGAAATGTGTGTGTTTTTTTTTTTTCTGATATGAGTATGGCTACACCACTTCTCTCTGGATACCATTTGCTTGGAGTTTCATTTTCACTTCCTCACTTTGAGCTTGTTTGTCTTTGCAGTTGAGATGGGTCTCCTGAAGGCAATATATAGTTGGGTCTAATTTTTTAATCCATTCCACTACTGTGCCTTTTGGAAGGCAGCTCTGCTCACTACTATACCATCAACGCTACTCTGTGCCTTTTTGATTGGTGAGTTCAGTACATTTACATTTAGGGTGATTGTTGATTTAAATGAGAACTTACTGCAGCCATTTTATCTTTTGTTTCATAGTTGCTCTGTATCTCCATTATTTCTTTTTCTTAATTTACTTTTTTCATTATTGACAGTATTATAGATGATTGCCCGATAGGGAACCAGGAACCTGGGGTGGGTGGTGGCTGATGCGGGTGGCGCCAGGGCCCCATCGTCCTACAGCTCGTCCCACATATAGAGGGTGACTGGCAGTGGTGGCAGCAGCAGCGGGAGATGGGGCTGGCTGCCAGCAGCCTGCAGCTGGGGAAGATAGGCTCTGATCGTAGGCCAGGCCTAGGGACCTTACCCATGCACAAATTTCATGTGTTGGGCCTCCAGTCCATATTAATTTAATGTAGTTTCCTTTGTAGATTGCAGTCTTTTTTTCCCCTGGCTGCCTTAAAAATTTTGTCATTAACTTTTAAAAAAAAATACATTTTATTGATTTTTTTATGGAGAGGAAGGGAGAGGGATAGAAAGTTAGAAACATCGATGAGAGAGAACACATTGATCAGCTGCCTCCTGCACACTCCCTACTGGGGATGTGCCTGCAACCAAGGTACATGCCCTTGACCGGAATCAAACCTGGGACCCTTGAGTCCGCAGGCCGACACTCAATCCACTGAGCCAAACCGGTTAGGGCTTGTCATTAACTTTTGACAATTTTTATATAATGTGTCTTAGAGAAGGCCTTTTTGCATTGAGATAATTAGGTGTTCTTTTAGCTTGTTGAATTGTAGGGTCCAGCTCTTTCCATAGATAGGTTTGGGAAGTTTTATTATTTGTTTGAATAGTCTCTCTGTTTCCTTCTCCCTCAATTTTCCTTCTGGTATACCCATTATTCTTATGTTGATCTTTCTAATGGATCAGATAGTTCTCATATTGTTTTTGATTTTTTTTAAACTTTCACTTCTCTTTTCTTCCACCTGAGTCATTTCTAGGTTCCTGTCTTCAAGCTTGCTAATTCTCTCTTCCATTTGGTCTGTTGTTTCCCAGACTAAAACATTTTTTGTTTCAGTTATTGAGTTCTTCAGCTCCAGAATTTCTGTTTGGTTATTTATTATTAGAGGCCTGGGGCATGAATTCATGCACAGGTGGGGTCCCTCTGGGTGGCCTGCAGGAATCAGGCCAAAACCCACAGTCCAATACCACCTGCAGGTTCTACTGCCACTCCCACTCATCCTGGGCCCACTGTGCCTGCCATGGGCTTGCGCCCAATCAGGCCACCCCACACAACCTGCTGTTCAGTCATTTGGTCATCCCTCGCCCAGTGCTGATCAGGAGATGCTTGCATTGCCACAGCAGTGCTCGCCTGCCATGAGCCTTGCGTCTGACACCCTCCCAAGGGGAGTGGCCTGTGGGATAGGGCTGAAACCGGCTCTCCGACATTCCCTGAGGGGTTCCGGATTGCAAGAGGGTGCAGGCCAGCCTGAGGGACCCCACCAGTTCACAATTGGGCTGGGGAGAGACCGTGGGGGGGCTCCAGGGTGTATCCAGCCCATCTCGCTTAGACCTGATTGGCCAGACCCCAGCAGCAAGCTAACCTACCGGTCATAGTATCTGCCCCTGGTGGTCAGTGCATGTCATAGCGACTGGTCGACCAGTTGACTGCCCCCTGGTGGTCACTGCATGTAATAGTGAGTGGTTAAGCAGCCGTAGCATATCATTAGCATATTACACTTTGATTGATTATTTGGTTGTTTTGCATATTACCCTTTTATTATATAGGACCAGAGGCCTGGTGCACAAAATTCATGCACGGGGTGGGGGGGGGATGGTCCCCTCAGTCCAGCCTGCACCCTCTCCAGGACCCCTTGGGGGATTGACTGCTGGTTTAGGCCCGATCCCCGGCAGTCGGACATCCCTCTCACAATATTGGACCTCTGGCTCCTAATCTCTCGCCTGCTTGTTTGGTCACCCCTTACGGTCCCTCTTGCCAGCCTAGTCACCTCACTGCCCCCCCGCCTTCCCCTGCTGGCCTAGTTGCTCCTCACTGTGCCCCCCCTCTCCCCCGCTGGCCTAATC
>PVJC01033555.1:0-19297 GCA_004026665.1 Murina feae | reverse complement strand
TGGTCCATGATTTAATGTTGGAAACTTGTAGCTCCTTTTGATTAGTTGAGTCAATAGTTTAGATGCCAAATTTAATGGTATTACCTATTCTCTTTTGTTTCATTTTTGATTATTGCATTTTTGTTGTTATTGAAAGGTTCTTATTCCAACTCTAGAAAATATGATGATACCCAAAGTTCCTAGGGTCTACAGCCAAATTTATACTATTATTTTCCTTTTGTAGAAGTGGAACTTAAGACACAGATAAGTTAAGTAATTGATGGAGGAAGAAAGGTGGAGGTCAGTGCTTGAGTCTAGTACCAATTAGCAGATGTGAGGAGGGCATCAGAATATAGAAAATAAGAGATAAGTTGGTGTCACTCCACTACACCCAAAGCCATGCCCACCAGCCAATCAGAGCGACAATATGCAAATTACCCCAACCAAGATGGCAGCTGGCAGCCACAGAGCTGGAACAAGCAGAAGGTTTGGTTGCCCTGGTGATGGAGGAAGCCAAGCTTCCCACCAGCCCTGGCCGGCTGTGGCCTCCACTCAAAGAAACAAAGTTTCAATTATAGAAGATAAATAAATACCAGATACCTGCTTCCAGCCAGCCTTACTGGGAGCTTGGGTCACGGGGGATGTGGCCAGCCTGCAAACAGCCATCAGCCCTTCACCAGGCTGGCCACACCCTCATGGGGCGAAGTTCTCCTGCTGGTGGGCTTGGCCAGCCTACAAACAGCCATCAGCCACTCAGCCAAACTGGCCAGGCACCCCAGCAGGACCCCCCACCCTGAAGGGAATGTGGCCAACCTGCAAGCAGCCATCAGCCCCTCACCCAGGCTGACCAGGAACCCCAGTAGGACCCCCCACCCTGATCCGGGACACCCTTCAGGGCAAACCAGCTGGCACCCACCCATGCACCAGGCCTCTATCCTATATAATAAAAGGGTAATACGCAAATTGACCCTAACAGCAGAACCACTGGGAATGACTGGTCACTATGACAAACACTGACCACCAGGGGGCAGACACTCAATGCAGGAGCTGCCCTTGGTGGTCAGTGCACTCCCACTGGGGGAGCTCTGCTCAGCCACAAGCCAGGCTGATGGCTGCCAGTACAGAGGTGGTGGTGGGAGCTTCTCCCACCTCCTCAGCAGCGCTAAGAATGTCCAACTGCAGCTTAGGCCTGCTCCCTGCTGGCAAATGAGCTCCTGGGATGCCAGAGGGATCTCTGACCGCCAGCTTAGGCTGATCCTCCGGGGAGCGTGCCTAAGCCAGCAGGTGGACATCCCCCGAGGGGTCCTAGACTGCAAGAGGGCACAGGCTGGGCTGAGGGACCCCCCCCCCCCCCGACTGCACAAATTTTTGTGCACTGGGCTTCTAGTGCTTGTGTGTGTGTGTGTGTGTGTGTATACTAGGAGCCCGGTGCACAATAATTTGTGCACTCGGGGGGGTCCCTCAGCCCAGCCTGTGACCTCTCAGTCTGGGACCCCTTGGTGGATGTCCATCTGCTAGCGTGCCTGGCCAGCCTGGGTGAGGGGCTGATGACAGTTTGCAGGCTGGCCAAGCTCGCCCCACCCACCCCACCCACCCCAAGGTCTACCACCCGCCCCACCTGCCCCACCCACCCCACCGCCTCCGTGGCTGCCAGCCTCCATCTTGGCTGAGTTAATTTGCATACAGCCACTCTGAATGGCTGGTGGGCATGGCTTGGCTGGTGGGCATGGCTTAGGCATCTCAGAGAGATGGTTAATTTCAATATTACTCTTTTATTAGAGTATATATATATATATATATATATATATAGAGAGAGAGAGAGAGAGAGAGAGAGAGAGAAACGTTTATGTGAGAAAGACACATCAATTGGTTGCCTCCTACACTCACCTGGACCAGGGCCAGGGACCAAGCCTGCAGCCAAGGTACATACCCTTGACCAGAATTGAACCCAGGACCATCCCAGCCAACTCTATATCCATTGAGCCAAATTGGCTAGGGCCCATCTTTTCTCTTAATTCCATTTGCTTAGTATATCAACCTTCACCCTTTAGTTTGAACCTATATTTGTTTTTAGCTCTGAAATTGGTTTTCAGAAGGTAGGTTATATTTGGATCTTGTCCTTTAGGCTTAAAATTCCCTGGAAGTGTCCTGCGAAGAGCAGAGACTTGGTTCTGTCCACGCGCCTCAGAGAGACTGGATGAGGAAATGGCCCCGGTTGGCCCTGACTTTACCCACTTTATGTTACTCTTGAAGGTGTCTTTGCCACAATGTGAATACACTGCCTCCTTTTGGAATAGGGGCTCATATGAAAGCCTGCATTCCCAACGTTTCTTGAATCAGATCTATCTCTACAGCTGTGGCCACCGTCCTGAGATCAGGTCCTGTTGACCAAGCCCTGTTGCTGGGAATCAAGGGTCACTGGAGTGGAGGCCCCTCCATGCCCTTTTCCATTCAAGGATTGTGCTGAACTCACTTTGGGGGAGGCTTAGCAAGGGTGACAGGTGTCACAGATGGAAGGATGGAGAATGGAGAGGCGGACACCCTTCTTGGTCCCTCTCTACGTGGGGTCAGGCAGATGAAGGCCAGCCAGCCCACCTCACATGGGTGAGATAGCGTCCTCTGTGTCCACCTCTCACGAAGTAGGCCCAGCCACTCCCCTCCGCTCCGGGCAGCCCTCTGCGTTCCATGACAGTGCACTCTACCCTCACATGCTGCTCACCCTAAGTGAGAAGGAAGAGAGCAGTTGGCCACAGACAACTACACAGAAAGATAAGGCGTACGGCTGGTGTGTGCAGTGGCAGTAGTGGGAGCCTCTCCTACCTTCATAGCAGCACTAAGGAGCAGCGAGCTGAGTAGTAAGGAGCAGTGAGCAGGCAGGCGGTAAGGAGCTGGGGGTCCCGGACTGCAAGAGGGATTTCCAACTGTCGGCTTAGGCCTGTAGGGAACGGGTCTAAGACGGCAGGTGGACATCCCCTGAGGGGTCCTGGACTGTGAGAGGGTGCAGGCCGGGCTGAGGGATCCCCCCACAAGTGCATCAATTTCGTACACTGGATCTCTAGTTTTTTATAATGATGATGCTCATATATATTTACTGGCATAGAAAAGTATCAAATACATTAAGTGAAAAAAAGGTTACAAAACATGATATAAACACGCTTTTTCTTGATTTCAGAAAGGAGGGGAGAGGGAGAGAAAGAGAAACATCAATGATGAGAATCATTGATCGACTGCCTCCTGCATACCCCCTACTGAGGATCAAGCACGCAACCTGGGTATACGCCCTGACCAAGAATCAAACAGTGACCTCCTGGTTCATAGGTCAACACTCAACACTGAGCCACATTAGCTGGGCCAAAGGTAGTTTTTAGAGCAAAGACTTTTAAGTTATTTAATGTGGTGTTGTCATTAAAATGCCTTGCAATTACCCCAAATCACTTGAACCACTTAATATCTGCCCAAATATGGGCCAGTGGACCAAAAATCATAAGAGTGGCTAGTGGTGCAATTATAGCTGTTACTAAAAGAATAATGTAAATAACTAACCTGGGTTTTCCATTGACATGAAGACAGTTTCTCCGGACAACGGGAATAGGGTAAGTGTGTCTTCATAGACCGTTTTGTGTTTGAAGGTATATCCAGAGAAGAAGACAGAAAGGAAATCAGTCTGTGCTCCAACACTTAGAATGTACCAGTAAGCCACCTCATGCAAGCAAACCGACAGCTGCAAACTGTCAAAAAGATAGCCATTGATGCCTGCAAAAGAAATGGAGAACAAGAGGTTTTAGCAGTATCAGGGTTTACTATTTTGGATTGTTGGTTATGTCCAAGAAGCAATAGCATTATACCTTCCAGAAAAGTCGATTGTTAATACTTGGTCAGCTAGGTCCTAATCCTAAGGGCAGAGGAGTCATAGACCATCATGGTAGAGATGGCTTTGAGTGCTATATGGGGGGGTGAGTGGGGAGCAAGACATTTGCATGGTCTCGAAGTGTCTCCCACCAAACTGCTTATAGTTGCAAGGGGGAAAGGAGTAACCACACAGAGAAAAAATTAGAAAGAAAAACAAATTTGATCAGGTGAACCAAATGAATATCTGATAATGTTCCAGATTCAAGGACTAACGGGTTTCAAAAAGGCAGGACAGCCCCGCCAGTGTGGCTCAATGGTTGAGTGTCGACCTATGAACCAGGAGTCATGGTTCGATTCTGATCAGGCACATTCCCCAGTGTGGGGCATGTAAGAGGCAGCCAATCAATGATTCTTTCTCATCATTGATGTTTCTACCTCTCTCTCCCTCTCCTTCCTTTCTGAAATCAATACAAATATTGATTTTAAAAAGTTCTCTGAATATTTGATGCATTCTAAATTAAAAAAATGTTTTATGACCATATGCATTTACATAAAATTGTATATGTTTGTATGCAATGATTTTTAAGGAACTATGACTTGCATGGCAAATAAAGCAATCCATTATATGGACATCAATTTGGTGGCTTCAATTTCCCTTTGTCCATTATTCATTAGACGGGTTCTGCTTTACTTACTGTGCATGATGTTGGAAACTTGGAAGTCTGGATCCTGAGGCTGCATTCCATCTGCATTGGGGAGGAAGCGCTGCATATTCTCTGTGAGGTACCAGCTTCGGTTCTCATCAAATACAGAAAACAGGATGACATTTCTCTTGTCTGACATCATCTGTTAATTACACGCATTGAAAGAAGAAAATACTACTACTATTGTCAAGTAGGAATTTGCAGTCTACAATAGAAGGGATAGCATGCATGTGCTATAGCTATATGCTTTGGTTCAATTCCATTTCTCCATAGGTCACTATTATGGCATGGACCAGAGCCTGGGAGTGGGAGTGGGTGCTATGGGCAGTAAGTATATGTTTTTTGTTTGTTTGTTTGTCTGTTTATCCTCACCTGAGGATATTTTCCCATTGATTTTTAGAAAGAGTGGAAGAGAGAGGGGAAGACGAAAGAAATATCAATGTGACAGAAACACATCAATTGATTGCCTCCTACACGCATCTGACCAGGGCCCAGGCTGGGAAGAAGCCTGTAACTGAGGATGTGACCTTGACCAGAATTGAACCCAGGACTCTTCGATCTGCAGGCTGACTTTCTATCCACTGAGCCAAACCAGATAGGTCAGCAGTAAGCATATGTTCAAAGCGAATGTGTTCTCAGGACAAGAGGTTGACTGGACCCATTAAACTTCATTCATTCTGGAGCCAAAGCCATATGCTGGCTGATTTTTTGGTACCGTCTGTAGCCTCATTCTTTCCATGTTCAGAATAGAAGAGTTCGACTTATAAAGACCCAAGCGATTATTCAGTGTCTTTCTTAAATAAGTTAGTCACGTCAGGTAAGATTAATGCCTTTCCAAAACTTCCATCTAGCAATTGCCCTTCTACAAGGCTATCAATCTATTAAAAAATTAAAAATAGGCGCTAGCTTGTTTGGCTCAGTTGATAGAGTGCCATCCCTCGGACTTAGGGACCCAGGTTCAACTTCGGTCAAGGGCATGTACTTCAGTTGCAGGGTCATTCCCTAGCCCTGGTTGGGGTACATGCGGGAAGCAGCCAATCGTATTTCTCTCTCTCCCCCTCCCTTCCACTCTCTCTAAAAATCAATGGAAAAATATCCTCGAGTGAAGATTAACAAAAATTTTTTTAAATATTTTAACTGGGTTTTTTTAGAGAGAGAAAGGAGAGGAGAGAGATAGAAACATCGATGAGAGAGAATCATTGATCATCTGCCTCCTGCACGGCCCCTGGGGGATTGAGCCTAAAACCAAGGTACATGCTGCTCTTCACCGGAATCGAACCCAGGACCCTTTAGTCCATTGGCCAACACTCTATCCACTGAGCCAAACTGGTTAGGGCAATATATATATATATATATATATATATATATATATATATATATATATATATATATATATATTTTAAAATAGAAAACAGAGATCAAATAACAAAGTTCAGATGAACTGTAAAATGTTAACTAATACTAATACCTTGTGTTTTCTGTTGAAAAAATTTTAAGTGTTTTTCAGAAGATCAGTTTATATAAGAATCAAAGTTATGAGTTAGTCACTTGCTAATTGAGTCTTCTAAGATTTAATGCATAAACTTCACTAATACGTACCAATTTCATTTTACATAATCTACTGCTACAGAAGCAAAATGCTGAGGGGAAGAGACTGACGTATATAGACGTACATTTTAGTCCTCTTCCCTCAAATAGTGGAGAAACCATATTTAGGAAAAATCTGTCAAGACAGGTACTTGGCCAAATTGATGCCTCTGGGTTTGTGTGCCACATGGTTTTTTTCTGCATTAAAATTCATGTGCTTTAGTCTCTAAACCAATTAGAGTTTTCAGATTAGTGTTTTCAGATTAGTAGGAATCTTACGTATCATAACCAAATGGACATGTAGTCAAGCCTCAGTAATATGGCCATGAGTTTTTGTGAGGTAAGTTTTCTTATTCAGAAAGTTAAACTTTAGTTTTTAAAATGGCAGACGTGGTCCAAATTCTAGTCATATTCTGAAATATTTTATATCTTTCCCTGTATTTTGCTCAGCAAATATTTATTGAACTCTAGAGAAGTCTAGGCTGTGATATGATTTGTGTGTCATCAAAAATAGGTGATAATTGCCGAGCCGGATTGGCCCCATGGATAGAGCGTTGGCCTGTGGACTGAAGGGTCCCTGGGTAGATATTGGTCAAGGGCACATGCCCGGGTTGCGGGCTCGATCCCCAGTAGGGGGCGTGCAGGAGGCAGCTGATCAATGATTCTCATCACTGATGTTTTTAATCTCTCTCTCCCTCTTCCTCTCTGAAATCAATAAAAATATATTTAAAAAAATAAAAATAGGTGATAATTGAGCATATTAAGAGGGGCAAGATCACCTACAAGGAGTGGACTTTTAGACTGGATATGAGTATTAGAGAAATAATCTAGGGTCCAGGTCTCCTATTTATCCAGCAGGCAAGATTATTACACCAAACACAAAATCAATTAGCACCTGTGAGTGATCTAATGCATTTCTTTTACTGGCCAATATCGCAGATGACTATATTGTCTGCATTCTACTGGGAGACATACACTGAGGGAGTATAGGAAATCTTATGTGGAAATTCCTGTACATCATCATTCCATTTTTAGCTTCAAATAAGCACTTGAAAAGAGAAGAACCCACCTGGTTTCCACGTTGATCTACGGATTCTTTGTAGCAGATGAGGAGAGGGCCAATGAGCCCTGAAGCCAGATCTCTCTCTTGATTAACAAAGCTTGAATAATATCGCGTCAGGCACCGAGGATCTGATTTAGTTGGCCCATCTTTTACAGTCACTGTCCATCTGTACTTGAATATACTTCCTGGCAGAATTGGCATATCTTTCAGATGTTTCACACCTACCCACATCCAAACCCCAGAATAGCTTGGTTAGAGTAGAACAAACCACATATTGGTAATCATGTTGTGTTGCAAGAGCTCTACACATCTATATGCGCATAAGATGTTTTTCAATAAATGGGAACCAAATGTGCACCTATTACAAGTTTAAGATTCACACAATTTTTAAAAAATATTATTTTTATTGATTTCAGAGGAGAAGGGAGAGGGAGAGAGAGACACACACATCAATGAAAAGAGAGAATCATTGATTGGCTGCCTCCTGCATGCCCCACACTGGGGACTGAGCCTGCAACTCGGGCACGTGCCCTGACCAGGAATTGAACCGTGACCTCCTGGTTCATAGGTCGATGCTCAACCACTGAGCAACACCAGTTGGGCACGCCCATAATTTTCTAAAACTACATATGAATGTTTAAAGCAACAATTATAGCATTTTATTGTGGGCATTATAAAGTACATAAATGAAATACATCTGGAAATTGTAGCATAAAGGATTGTGGGTGATAAATGTGCCTATATGGTGCATAACAGCTGGGGTAGGCCCAGCATAATTTTAGTTGTTATTGAGACTGTGATCTCATCTGTACCTACAGGTAAATAAAAACTATAACACTGAGTTAACACTTACCTTTTGGTAATCTCCCTTCATGCAAAGGCCTGACATCAGTGATTCCATGAGGGAAGATGTTATATGGTCGGCTTGCTTGATTCTTAAATATAATCTGAAAGTATGAATGAGCTAGAAGATCAAGTTCTAAGATAACCAGGATCAAGAAAAGTGTGGCCTGTATCCAGAAAACAAAAGCTTCTCTGCATCCACATTATAAGGGTTTGTTCTTTTTTTCAAGAATCTTTTGTCTAAGGGGATCCTTTGCAATTCTATCTATATTTTAAGATTAGCCTGCCAATTTCTATGAAAAAGGCAGTTGGGATTTTGATAGGGATTGACTTGAATCCTATATAATAAAAGGCTAATATGTAAATTGACTGAATTGCAGAAAGACTGGTTGCTATAACACACACTGATCACCAGGGGGCAGACACACAACGCAGGAGCTGTCCCCGGGTGGTCAGTGTGCTCTCACAAGGGGAGCGCCTCTCAGCCAGAAGCCCTGAGCCAGGCTCACAGCTGGTGAGTGCAGCAGTGGTGGCGGCAGCACTAAGGATGTCTGACTGCAGGTCTAAGCTGCCAGTCCAACATCCCCTGAGGGCTCCCAGATACAAGAGGGTGCAGGCTGGACTGAGGGACCTCCCGCCAGTAATTCACAAATGTTGTGCACTAGGCCTCTAGTCTGTAAATTTGCAAGAGTCTTAACAGTAATTGATTCTTTAAATGCATGAACATAATATGTCTTTCCATTTATTTACATCTTTAAATTATCTAAGCAGTGATGGTAGTTTTCAGTGCACAAGTCCCTTTTTGTTAAATTTATTCCAAATTATTTTGTTCTTTTTTATATTTTAGTGAATGAAATTATTTTAATTTCATTATCAGAGTATTCACTGATGAGAATATACAGAAATATATAGAAATACAACTTATTTTTTAAATATTGATCTTATATCTTGCAACCTTACTAAACTTATTTATTCTAATAGCTTTTTAGCAGGATTTTCTACAAATAAGATTATGTTATTTACAAATAAGGACTATTATTTCTTCTTTTTCAATCCAAATGCCTCTAATTCCTTTTTTGTGTGCGTGGCTTATTTCACTGGCTTCCAGTGCAATATTAAATGACAAGTGTGGACATCTTACCTTGTTCCCAATCTCTAGGGGAAAACATTCAGTTTTTCACCGCATTATAAAGTTTTCTTAGATGTTCTTCAAGTTAAGCACCTTGACTTCTGTTGCTAGTTCACTCAAGAGTTTTTTCCGATCATGAATGGGTAGTAGATTTTGCCAAACCCTTTTCTCCAACTATTACATGATCATGTGCTTCTTTTCTTTTATTGAAATACTGAGATGTAGTTCATTACAGGCTGTCCAAAAACAGACTAGGAGCCAAATTTGGCTCACAGGCCATAGTTTGCTGACTCCTGTACTACATAATTGGTAGGAAAAGTTTTAGAAGGATATGTATCAAAGCCTAAGCAATGAATATTTCAAAGGGGTGGCCACTCATTAATGGCATTAAATTTGTATTGCATACACTCATATTTTTAAACCAATTTATAATACACATTTATTTGTGTAGTTTTTATGATTTTGAAAAGATAATGCCCATTAGCGATAAGGCTGAACTATGAGGTTTTAAGAATCTCAAATCCCTCCAGGCTTCTTTTCTTACCCAACCTTGTATCTTTTCCTCAACTTACCAACAGTGTATCTCCAACTTCTCCATAAAGTAAAGGTCCCAGGATTCCTGATTCATATTGAATAGCTTCACGAGTTTTAAATGTTTCATTTGTGTAGGCCATAAATCGAACTTTTTTGTACTTCCTACCAATCCGCTGAGGACCATTATTCAGATATAGACTTTTATAACTGCTGTATGAGAAACAAAAAGATGAGAGGTAGAAATGGAGAATTCTAGGGAGAGGACAGGTAGCTAAAATCGAACTCTAAAACAGCTGCATGATTTAATCAAGGATAAGAGTAGGAAAAGTATAAGCATCCTTGATGCTTAACTATTTAAAAAAATATATTTTATTGATTTTTTACAGAGAGGAAGGAAGAGGGATAGAGAGTTAGAAACACTGATGAGAGAGAAACATCGATCAGCTGCCTCCTGCACACCCCCTACTGGGGATGTGCCCGCAACCAAGGTACATGCCCTTGACCGGAATCGAACCTGGAACCTTTCAGTCCACAGGCCGACGCTCTATCCACTGAGCCAAACCAGCTAGGGCTTAACTATTTTTTTAAATTAAAACTTTATTGCTTAAAGTATTACATGTCCCCTTCTTTCCCCCATTAACCCCTTCTAGCCTGCCCCAGCCCATCCCAGGTCTTCACCACCCTATTGTCTGTGTCCATGGGTCATGCATATATGCATACAAGTTCTTTGTTGATCATGTCCCACCTACCTACCCTCCCCCACCTTTCCTCTGAGATTCTGCATTCTGTTCCATGCTTTTATGTCTCTGGATCTAGTTGTTCATCAGTTTATTTTGTTCATTCGATTCCATGTAGGAGTGAGATCATGTGATACTTGTCTTTCTCTGACTGGCTTGTTTCACTTAGCATACCACTCTCCAGGTCCCTCCATATATCCTTGATGCTTAGCTATTTTAGTTTCCAAACATATTAATGTACTTGACATTTGAGTTCATACCTGCACCTACCCCAAATGTGGTTTGAAGATTTATTGTTTTGAATAACTAGGAAGAACTTTTTGAGTATTGAAAAGAGATAGTAGCAAGGGTCAAAGGGTGCTTACCTGTCATTGGGGGAGGGGACTGAGGGAGCATAGTCCCAGTCTTCCTCTTCAGCAGCAATATAGTGGACCCAAGTTTTAGGATACTTCTTGGCAACTGAGCGGATTTGGATAAAGGAAGAAGGGTCATCATCATCATCAAACCTGACAACATCCATGTCGGAGTCATAAAGATCATCATCATATTCCTCTTCTTGATTAGTTTTCTTCCGTAGTTGGGGTTCCTCTGGGCAGCTATCCACTTTGACATAAGCTTCCATACCATCTGGAGTCAGACAAACAAAACAATGTCAAATTCCTACAAAATCTGCTTGCCTTAACTTTTATGACATCATTCTCTACCATTAGGCCTTCAGGGCCCTCTCTCTTTTTTTAAAAGAAATATATGTTTATTGATTTCCTAGAGGAAGGGAGAGATAGAAACATCAATGATGAGAAAGAATAATTGATCAGCTGCCTCCTGCATGCCCTACATTTTCTCATAAAACATCTCTTCAGCTATTTATGAACTGCCATCTCTCCATAGTATCAAGGCCTAGTTAATGGGATTAGGCTGGAAAACCAAAAATATATTGTCGTCCTCATTTTTTCCACTTCATTTGTCCTGAACCCATCTACCTTGCCTCTATCATAGGTATTTAACTAAAATGTCACCAATATGACAAGTACTCAAGCTCTCTTATACTCAAGGCAGTATCTTTACTCTGAAAGCTGGCAACCAGGGAATCTCAGTTGAGGTCTAACATAATCCTATACTGGACAGTGGACAGAAAATTTAACTAAAATAAGAGCAGGATACTTATCATACTAGTTTTTAAGATCCACAAATATTACCATTTTGGTGCGAAGAGATATGGCAAAACAGTAGAAACTGGCCAAGGTCCATCAGGTGTGTCTGAGCAGTAAGGAAAGTTATTGGTGAGATCTCCAAGGAGGCCTGTCGATGGTTCCTCACAAGAAATGTGTGACCTTCAAGGAAAATTGAGTGCACTTCTGGGGTGGTGCCCATTCCGATCACATGCCAATAGACCAATTTCTTGTGACATCCAATCAGACCTGTAAAGTTGGAATGAGATAGCCATGGCCACGAAGTAGAGAAACGGAAATGGAAAACATTTTTTAAGATAGGATGAACAGTCTGGCCAGCATAGCTCAGTGGTTGAGCATCGACCTATGAACCAGTATGTCACAGTTCAATTCCCAGTCAGGGCACATGCGGGCTCAGCCGATCAATGATTCTCTCATCACTGATGTTTCTATTTCTCTCTCCCTCATCATTCCTCTCTGAAATCGATGAAAACGTTTTAAAAAGAATAGAATGAACAAATTGCCCTTATAAAGTTTATTATCTTGACTTGGAACCCAACTTTCTAAGGACTCTGGGGTACTGTGAGAGCCATAGCTCTTGCCAGAGTCAGGAATGACTGTCATGCTGCTAATTCCAATGGGTATTTTTCCGTCTTTATTTGCCCCTGTTGACCACTCATTCCTTCTTGTGATTCTCTCCTTCACTGGCCTCTATGCCAATACCTCTCTGGGTTTTGTTCTCCTGTTGCTTAAACGGCTTTTTCTATCTCCTTCCCTGATCCCTCCTTCTCTACTCACCCGTCAGATGACAGATCACCTCAGTGCTCAGCTTTAGGCCTTATTCTCTTGTTGATAAATATTTTCTCCCTGATCAATATCATCCATTCTCATGGTGTTAATGATCATCCCTATGCTGCTAGCTCTCCTGTTTCAGACTTTTCCCATAACTCCAGACTCATACAACCGCCTTTTCAATATCTTCACCTGGATATTTCATAAAACCCACACGTCCAAAATCAAATTTGAGATCTTTATTACCTCATCTTCTTTCAGAGGGCCTCATGTCAGTGATTAGTCCCATCCTGCATTCAATTATGTGAGAGTTATTACTGTCTTCACTCTCACTTCTCACATCCAATCTAACACCAATTATAACAATGTGATTAATAACACTGAGCATTTTTTATTTCACACACTGTCCAGAGTCTTTTCCAAGTTTTAACTCACTCATCCTCACAATAGCCCTATGAATGTAGAAATGACTATCATCACCCTTCTCTGAGAGGAAACTCATGTGCAGGGAGGTTCATTAACTTGCTCAGATTTGAACCCAAGCAGCTGTATGTTTAGATATCATACTAGGGCATAGCTGTTTTCTATTTTGACTCCTGGAGATTTCAAATATATGTTTTTCACTATCGTTACTACCCCAACCTTCTTAAGCCAAGCTAGCTACCATTCTCTCTTACCTGAACCACTGGAATAGCTTCATTACAGGTCTTCCCACATCTGGTCACACTACCTCCCAACCTTTCCACTCACAAGGAAACTTAAGTGGTATGTTTGCATTTCAGATCTGATTGTAGTGCGCTTCAGCTCAAAACCCTTCAGTGACTCCCATTCCATATAGAATCAAGTCCGAACTCTCTAGGATGGCCTAGAAATCCCTGAATGGCTAGATCCCTGTACCTCTCTAGACTCTTCTCACATCACTTCACTTCCCTATTCCCAATCTTGTTTCAACACTCAATTTAAATGGCACTTCCTTAGAGAAGCCTTCTCTGATCCGCAGTCTAGATCAGTCTCCTTTATTATATGTTCACATATGATTATGTAATTTTCCTTTGAATTCTGGGTTTGTAATTTTGTATTTATTATTATGATTATTTGACTACATGTCTGCCTATTTTGCTATAAGCGATGTGAGAGCAGGGACTTGCATGATTTGAAAGTTAATTTCTTTTCTAATTCTAAAAATCATGCATATTCATGATAGAATTACTGGAAATACAGTAAAGAATTAAGAAAATACCTGTCCTTGCCCTTTATTATTTTCTAGTGTTTCTAAATTTTCCATTTGCCTCTTTCTTGGCTTACATTCTAGTTTTACTTAATACATCCTCAATGGCTTCAGAGAGGAAGGGAAAGGGAGAGAGAGATAGAAACATCAATGATGAGAGAGAATCATTGATCGGCTGCCTTCTGCACACCCCCTACTGGGGATCGAGCCCAAAACCCAGACATGTGCCCTTGGCTGGAATCAAACCTGGGACCCTTCCATCTGTAGGCCAATGCTCTGCCCACTGAGCCAAACTGGCTAGGGAGAACCTGAGGATTCTTCAGCGAGTGTATACATACCTGGAAGAGACCGGTTTACATAGCCATTGATTGTGTGCATTTCAGTCCGGGACTGAGCAGATGCAGGATCCGTAGCCTGTGTGGAGGACTCACGTGTTTCTGAATGCCAACTTTTTCCTGACGAGAGAGGATGCAAATGTAGGCCCAGTCTGTCTCATGACTGACCCTCCTTTTCTTCTTCCCTCTCTCCCATGGGGCAAAGAATACTCACACCTTGAACATTCCTTCTTCTTTTTTTAAAAAAAAATATTTTTATTGATTTCAGAAAGGAAGGAGAGGGAGAGAGAGAGAGAAACATCAATGACGAGAGAGAACATCAATTCCCAGTCAGGGAACATGCCTGGGACGCGGGAGGCAGCTGATTAATGATTCTCTCTCATTGTTCATGTTTCTGTATCTCTTTTCTTCTCCCTTCCACTCTGAAATCAATAAAAATAAATAAATAAGTAAATAAATAAAAGTTAAGAGGTGAAGATAAAAGAAGGGATATTCATTGAAGCAGCGAGTAGAATGGTGGTTTCCAAGAGCTGGGGTGGGGGAAATGGGGAGATATTAGCCAAGGGTACAAACTTTCAGTTTTAGAATGAATTAAGTTCTGGGGATATAAAGTACAGGCATGATAATAATAGTTACTAAGAGGGTGTTTAATACTGGGAGTACACTAAGAGTAGATTTCACGTATACTTGTCACACTCAAATGGTCACTGTGAGGAGATGGATATCAATTAGCTTGACTATAGTAACTATTTTACTATTTATATGTGTGTAAAATCATCACCTTAAACATATACAATGTACAATTTTCACTAAAATTTTCTTAAGCAAAAAGTCTTTGCGTATTTAATAAGAGGGATTAAGCTAACCTGTGACCCAGCTCCCGTATCTTCTTACCTCAGCTGCCAATGAAACCCAGGGTGCATTTAGGGGTGGGGATTCATTGTCATTTCTACTTCCTTCATTTCTGAACAGTAAAGTAGTTTATGACCTTTCTAGGATCACTTCCTTTGGACAGCAGCTCTCAACTCAAGTACCAGGATAAATTAATATATTTGCTTTCTTTCAAGAGTTCAAAATTCAGATTGCAGCTCACTAACCTTCATCAAATACAGCAAAAAGTAGTACAAATTCGTGTGTCCTTTCTTTGACCAGACTCCCTGCAAAAGAAGCAAGGGCATTCATTGCCTATTGAAAATCCTTTCCCAGCAAATTGACACTAGGAGGAGACATTACTTCATCAACAGCCTGAAAGTAGCACATATACGAAAATTGGAATGATACAGAGAAGATTCAGCGTAGCCCCTGCACAAAGATGATACGCAAATTCGTGAAGCATTCCATATTTAAAACACACACACAACTATTTGGGGTAAAGAACCCTTTTTTTTTTCTTTCAGATTTGTTACAGACCATGACTTTTGTAAAATGTAATAAAAATGAATTACTAGCCCAGCCGGCATGGCTCAGTGGTTGAGCGTTGACCTATGAACCAAGAGATTGTGGTTTGATTCCCGGTTAGGGCATGTGCCAGGGGTTGCAGGCTCCATCCCCAGTGTGAGGTGGGAAGAGATCAACCAAAGACCTTATTAGTATATATGCATTACCTATGGACACAGACAATAGGGGGGTGAAGGCCTGGGACAGGGCGGGAACTGGATGGAGGGAGGCAGGCAATGGGGGGGAAAAGGGACATCTGTAACAATATCAATAATAAATATTTAAATACATACATATATATGTACACTTTAAAAAGATATATAAAATACAAGCCCATGTAATCATATTTTATATAATATATACATATGTTTTCAGAGCAAATATAAGAGAAAAAGAAAAATTACAAAATGTGCCTATAAGCAATTAATATGGAGAATTTCTATTCTGTTTAACATTTTTACTTGTGCAGTTGTAAATAAACAAAAAGTTGTGAGCAAAATAACAACTGTCTACATTAAACACCTCAGTCACACTTTAAATGAACACCATGTACACCAATATTTAGAATTGTTAATGTTAAAAATGAGCTTGCTTCATGCGTTAATGGTTGAATTTATTGGTTGTCTTTCTTAGCATTCTATTTCTTCATTTTGGGGGAAAGTTTTCTTTGCAGCCCTATTTTAAGTAGGAAGATTTTTGCTTATGATATTCCTCTTTTGTCTCTCCTGTACCCTGGATGCTAGGAAAGTAAACGTTAGATTGGGCAAAGAAAGTAACTCACCTATACCAATTTAAAATACAAGCAAAGTGATCTGAAGACATTTTAATTATTTTATTTTTAAAATTATCAAGCAGTGGCCCTAGCTGGTTTGGCTCAGTGGATAGAGCATCGGCCTGTGAAATGAAGGGTCCCAGGTTTGATTCTGGTCAAGGACATGTACCTCGGCTGCAGGCTCGATCCCTGGCCCGTCGGGGTATATGCAGGAGGCAACCAGTCAATGTGTCTCTCTCACATCAACGCTTCTCTGTCTCTCCCCCTCCCTTCCACTCTCTCTAAAATTCAATGGAAAAAATATCCTCAGGTGAGGATTAACAAAAAAACAAAACAAAACAAAAAGTGCATTGTGGCAACATAGAATGAACACCTGTTCCTCTAGAAACTAGACTACCCTCCTTTTCAGGGGCATGATGCTAGGGGAAAGGAACCTCTTTCAGATTAAAGAACATAAATGTTATCTTTTCTGGACAGACCCAGATGTTTGTATTTCCCTGCTTACTTCCTCTCAATCCTACCCTTTCTTACACTTACCTTCTCTACAAACCAGGAGGGTTCCAATGAGCCCTGAATTCAGGTCTTTCACCAGGTCCACATGAGAAAAATAGGCGTAGGTGAGACATGGTGGGTCAGAGGCCATTGGGCCATTCTCCTTCAGGACCTCCCAGACATAGGTATGACTGTCACCAGGAACGACTTTATCATCTTCCTTCTCCCTTTGGCTGGTCTGATCCTCATATTCAGCACCTGAAGCAAGAATGCAGAAAACATTGTCATTTTTATGCCCACTGTCCACTCAGGGAAACATATCAAGTTTATTGTCACCAGTAGATTCTACACAAGCAACAGACGAATAAGCAGCAGCTACAGCTCAGCCAACGTGGCTCTGTTGTTGAGCATCAACCTATGAACCAGGCAGTCACGGTTTGATTCCCGGTCAGGACACGTGCCTGGGTTGTGGGCTCAATCCCCATTGTGGGGTGTGCAGGAGGCAGCTGGTTAGTGATTCTCTCATCATTGTTGTTTCTATCGCTCTCTTCCTCTCCCTTCCTTTCTGAAATCAATAAAAAAATGACAGGTATGCAAAGCCATAGAGATACAAAGCATATCAGTGGCTGCCTGGGACTGGGGGTGGGAATGGGGCTTGAACTTGAAAGAGAGAACTCCTTTAAGTGTCCTAAAGCTGGATGGTGTTGATGACTGCACAACTGTCTAAATTTACAAAAAGTCATCAAACTATGTTAAATGGGTGAATTTTGTGGTATCTAATTTGTACCTCAATAAAGCTACTTAAAAATGCTGAGGTAGCTATACACAAAAATCAATTTGAGATGGTGTGAAGGGTAAAATAATAAAACTTCTAGAGGAAAGCATAGAAGACAATTTTCATGACTTTGGGATAGGCAAATGTCTTAATAAACAGGACACAAAGCTCTAAAATAAAAGAAAAATGTGATAATTTTTGTGTTTCATTAACTGGTGAATTTCTATGCTTCATTAACTTGAAGAACATGTGTTTATGAAAATAAAATTAAGATAGTAAAAATTCAGCCCACAGACTAGAAGATATGCAAATATTTATATGTCATTGGATTAGTATTTTGAATATAAAGTACCTCCACAAGTCAATAAGAAAATAATAAACAACTCATTTGTTTTCAACAGGATAAACACTTAAATACTAGATCAAACACTTTATAAAAGGGTATGAGAAAAGTCAACAAACTCATAGAATGATATTCAACATCATCACAAATTTACTTGACAGTCGTGGGCTCCCAGACTAATATAAGAAGGTCAGGAGCTTCTTGATCGTAACATATTATGTAATAAAACCCTAATATGCAAATCAACCGAATGGCGGAATGACCGGTTGCTATGACACACACTGACCACCATGGGGCAGATGCTCAATGTAAGAGCTGCCCCCTGGTGGTCAGTGCTCTCCCACAGGGGGAGCGCCACTCAGCCAGAAGCCAGATTCATGGCTGGTGAGCTCAGTGGTGGTGTCAGGGAGCCTTTCCCGCCTCTGCAGCAGCACTAAGGACCCCTCAGGGGATGTCTGCTCTCCCTATAGGCAGACATCACCCGAGGGGTCCCGGACTGCGAGAGGGCACAGGATGGGCTGAGGGACCCCCCCCCCCCAGTGCAAGAACATTGTGCACTGGGCCTCTAGTAAAAATATAAAGGCTCACGATAGGACTATAAATCACATGGGCATTTAGGCCATCACCTGACTGTGTTGTTCCTGGGCAGAACCACTGTAGGTGCCCATGTGAGAAATTAGATAATCAATTTTCCCAAACTCGCCTGGCTTAGGGTACAAGTGCTATATGTTGCACAATTGTGAGAAATCTAGATTCTCTAAAATGCCCCCTAGACTTATTTTAAATGCTCCCAAGTAGATAAGCCTCATGGAAATAGCCAGCCCAGCTCCAGCCAGAGCTTGGAATGATTTTTCCTCTATACCAGCTGCCCTGTCCTATCTCCTTCCTCCAATCCAGGTCAGCCCTGGCCTTAAGGTCTTGCAATTTCAGAATGAGAAATTGGTCAACATATAAGCACAGTTAGGCTGTACAACATAGAGCATGTGCTCCAATAATCTATTAAGGATTTTCTTGGCTCTTCTTGATCTATATCTATCTGGACAGTATCAGAGTCACTTGTGGCACCCTCTTCACGCCTTTCCTGCATTGTGAAGTTTAAGGAGAAGATCGTTGAAGTGGGAACTGTGGCCAAACAGGTTGTTTGTTTAACGAGGTTGGCTTGTGCTTCTGCTAGTTGTCTCTCATCCCCTGGTGGCATCCATATTTAGAAATGGGGAGAGGGGAAGGAGAGAAAATATCTGAAAAGTCAGAATCTAAAAAAGGAGAAGGAAAATTCTGTTTTGACTTTATACCATGAGTCTGGATTCCTCTCTATTAAGTTTTCCAGGCATAGGAAGATAGATGAAATGGGAATTTTAGGATCTGTAGCTTGGATTCCATGGGAGAAGAGGGGACCAAATAAAAATTTGGGGGACTAGACTAAAATGACAATGTTCTTAACTTCATGAAATAGGCCTAGGTGAATCTCTTAACTCTACTGTTCACTAGTTTTATTACCTTACTAGGGGCCCGGTGCACAAAAATTTGTG
>PVJC01033554.1:0-19299 GCA_004026665.1 Murina feae | reverse complement strand
CCCCCCTTCACCTCCCTGGGAGAAGGATGGAGTGTGCCCAATTCAGATCTTTCCAGGAAACGTGCCTTCTGCCCGGCGGTCATCCCAGGCCGAAACCCAGGATAGGGGGCACAGGGACTTGTACACACGCTGGTACCATTGACACACAGAGACATCACCCCCTTTAGCTGTCATTGCCTTCTCACAGCGGTGGAAGTCCAGATAGTTCTGCCAACAGTTCCTGGTCTGGTTCTGGTTGGGGAAGTGGCTGTCAAAAGGAGCAGTCCGGTAGTTCTTGATTTTGGTCTTGATATCTTCTGCCATGTTTCTGATTCCTGAAGACGCCCCTGAGGCCGCTTGCAGCTCAATGTGACCTCAGCCGTGGTGTGTTTTTTTAAGACATTCTTTTTTTTTTTAATATAAGTATCTTTTAAATATATTTTTATTGATTTCAGAGAGGAAGGGAGAAGGAGAGAGAGAAACATCAATGATGAGAAAGAATCATTGATCAGCTGCCTCCTGCAGGCCCCCTACTAGGGATCGAGCCCACAACCTAGGCATGTGCCCTTGACCAGAATCGAACCCAAAACCCTGCAGTCCATGGGCCAGTGTTCTATCTACTGAGCCAAATCGGCTAGGACTAAAATATATTTTTTTATTTTAGAGAGGAAGGGATAGGGAAAGAGAGATAGAAACATCAGTGTTGAGGGAGAATCGTTGCTTCTCATTAAAAACACGAGATACACATTGGTTTTACCAATTTCTAATACAGTGGCTCTCTAATTTCACATAACTAATCGTACATGTCAACCAGTATGTTTTGAATGCATACTACTTATCAGGCATTCTCCCTAGGAGTTTAGGATTTGGTAGTAATACAAATATAATTTCTGCTTTTGTGGAGCTTCTGTACTGGCTGATTGGGGGAGATATAGGAATAGAACTGGGGAGACAGATAAGCAAATAAATATCCAGTGTTTTAAAATGCAGTGAAAGTCCTGGCTGGCATGGCTCAGTCTTTAAGCCCCAAATTATGAACCAGGAAGTCATGGTTTGGTTCCTGGTTAGGGCACGTGCCCAGTTTGCAAGCTTGATGCCTGGTATGTGCAGAAAACATCCGATAGATGATTCACTCTCATTATTGATGTTTCTATCACCTTCTTTCCTCTCTGAAATCAATTAAAAAAATTTTTTTCATTAAAAATGCAGTGGCGGGGGGGGGGGCATGGGAGCAGTATAAGATGACAGAATGTGTTTGGTCTTTGGCACGCAAGTATTACTGTTTTAGATACGGTGTGGGGGAAGGGCTTTTTTCTAAGTGCCATTGATCAGAAAAGCCAGGAGGAAGTGATGGAACCAGCCATGTTGGATATATATAGTTCTCTTTTTGCAACTATCTAATCTTTTTCTTTACTATAAAAGTACATATGTATAGACAATTTATAAACAAAAGTAAGCCAAAAGAAATAAAATTTATCATAATACCCCCTCTTAGAATTAATGTCATTTATATTTTGATAGATCTTTTTGCTTTTTTCATATTTAATAGTTGCTATTGTCTTCGTTACTCTTTCCAGAAAAGCTGGTCATTGATTTCTTAATTCTGTTTTTCACTTGATGTTAACACTGCATCTGTTTAAAATTTGTAAGGCCCTAGCCAGTTTAGCTCAGTGGATAGAGCATAATTCTGAGATGAGATAAGGGCTACAGTTCTGAATTCCATAAAATAAGGAGGCTAAAGGAAATTTTTCTGACCTGATTTTATAAAATAACTACATTTACAGTTTTTAGATTTTTAACCAAGCATTAAGTTTTTAGCTGATAGAAGTTTTTGGTGGCAAAAACTGTAGAATGGTATTTATTTTGTGTTTCTGTTCTTTTGGTTTTAAAGTTTACTTATTCCTTAGCACTAAGAAAATATCCTAATGTCATATGGAGAACTCGTTTCCTTATTTTATGTATTAAATTCTTTCTGACCTTTAACCTTTGTTATAGGCAAAAAAGAGTAAAACAAAAATGCCATCTCTGGTAAAGAAGTGGCAGAGCATACAACGTGAGTTAGATGAAGAGGAAAACTCTAGTTCCAGTGAAGAGGACAGGGAATCAACTGCTCAGAAGCGAATTGAAGAGTGGAAACAGCAGCAGCTGGTCAGGTAAAAGAAAAGAGAACAAAGGTGGGGTGGGGTTGGTTGTGATTAATTCATAGAAACATCTATCTATAAAAATTACGGTATGGCCTTTTTCAAAATCTGAACTATCAGAAATGTAATACTTTCTCCCATCAATTGCTCATCTTATGCAAAGGAATGGTTTTTAACACAGCATAACTTCCCCATTTATTTATGGATCCAGTAGACCCTTATATTTTTTTTTTCTTTTCAATTTTATTTTGCATACTAGAGGCCCAGTGCATGATCAGGGTCAGGGAGGGACGCGCGAGGGATCTCCCTCTGTCCAAATCGGCTGGACGGCAGCAGCAAGCTAACCTACCAGTCGGAGCGTCTGCCCCATGGTGATCAGTGCATGTCATACAGAGCCATTGAGCGGCTGTAGCATATCATTATCATACTAGAGTCCCAATGGATGAAATTCGTGCAAGAGGCCTTCCTTTTCCCCAGCTGCCAGGACCGGCTTTTCTCTGGCACCTAGGACCTGGGCTTCCCTCACCACCCCAGCTTTGTCTGGAAGGATGTCTGGTCTAATTAGCATATTACACTTTTATTATTATAGACTTGAGGCCCTGCACACAAAATCCAACGCTGTAGTCTGCCACTGCTTGCAGCCCCACCCATCTGCTTGCCCACCTTGCTGCACTCTGAGCCTGTGGGCCAAGGGGGAGGGATTGAGAGATGCTCAGTGCACCTCATGGTGACCAGTTGCTTGATCGTCCTGGTTGTCACAGACACTGGGTTTTTATATATATAGGTTACACTTTGGTTGAACCAACTATCAGAAACGTAGCATATTAGGTTTTTATTATATAGGACAATTTACCAAGGTAAAAATAAAGAGAAAGGGAGAACACTTCATTAGGAATTTTAAAAAGGCCCTAGTCAGTTTTGCTCAGTGGATAGAGCATCATCCTGTGGACTGAAGAGTCCCGAGTTCAATTCCGGTCAAGGGCACATGCCTGGATTACGGATTAATCCCCAGTAGGGTGGGTACATGCAGGAGGCAGCCAATCAATGATCCTGTCTCATCTTCGATACTTCTATCTCTCGCTCTCCCTTCCTCTCTGAAATTAATACAAAATATTTTTAAAAAAATAAATTTTAGCAAGAATTTATTTTTCTGGTTTTGAAAGATGCGTACTGAAATGAGCAACATTCTTCTAATTTTGCTCAATTGTCATGTATAATCTTGACCAAACTTCTCTCCTAAATAGTGATTTCAAATTCATCTCTGATAGGTCTAGCTTATTTATGGTTCTTGCCTTTGCAGCACCCATAAACATAGTACATATGAAAACATTTGGAAGTAACAAAATTGTAATGTCAAAAAAAAAGTTTTACAAAATAAATAATATCATACTTTATGTACTCACTCAAGAAAAAATTTGAGAAGATAGTCATGCATTGCTTCATAATTGAAAACTTTCATTTTTCGATGCATATATCTCCATTGAATGGTGATTCCAGTGAATTTAATTCTAAAATATCTACTTCTCTCCAATCACTGCACACTTGCTTTCAGCATTTGTCCACTTGAGAACCCTATCAAATAAATTTTAGCATGCAACATTGGAAAACAGGAAAGATTCCTGCTACACATCTTTTTAGGAAAACGAGATGATCCGGGTTCATGTTATAAAACTAGAGCCTGGTGCATGGATTCGTGCACTGGTGAGGTCCCTTGGCCTGGCCTGTGGGGATCAGTGGACCTCTGTGCTGCCCCAGCCCGGCCTTACCTGCCAACTTTTGTTGGGCTTCTGCCCACTGTCCATGTCACTCCCACACAGCACCAAGTAGTGCGCGAAGTGGTAGGTGTCCAGGAAGGAGCCTAAGCCTGGGCTGGGCGCTGTGCTGCTCCCGCTCATCCTGGCCCTGCTGTGCCTGCTGCTGCTCAGTAGGCTCAAAGTCCCTCCTCTGTGGTCTCCGTGTGCCTGTCCTAAGGTAATACCGACGCATCTGCGATAGCCTTACTCATCGTAGCCTCGCTGTGATGGGGTGCCAGAGAAGTGGCCTTGGGCTTGCACCTAGTCAGTCCTGGTGGAGTCCCGATCCTGGTCTGGATCAGGGAGGAGGAGTGTTCCGGGGAGAGGCTCGCGCCTCTGCAGCTGAGCTCACCAGCCATGAGCCTGGATTCTGGTGCCCAGCAGTCAGCTAAGCACACTGATCACCAGGGGGCAGCTTCTGTGTTGAGTGTCTGCCCTCTGGTGGTCAGTGCACTTAAGCTACCAGCTGGTCACTTAGGCTTTTTTATATATAGTTTTTATATAGAGACTAGAGGCCCGGTGCACAAAAATTTGTGCACTTATGGGGGGTGTCCCTCAGCACAGCCTGTGCCCTCTCGCAGTCTGGGACCCGAGCCTTTTGAAGTTTATTTGTTATTATAGAAAAACTTACTATATTCTGAATAATACTAGAGGTCCAGTGCACAAAAATTTGTGCGCTCAGGGGGGTCCCTCAGCCTTGCTGTGCCCTCTCACAGTCTGGGATCCCTCGGTGGATGTCCAACTGCTGGCTTAGGACCACTCCCTAGGAGACCACACTTAAGCTGGCAATCAGATATCCCTCTGGCAGCCCGGGAACCCTCAGGGGATATCCACTTGCCAGCAGAGAGCAGGCCTAAACTGCAGTTGGACATTCTTAGTGCTGCTGAGAAGGCAGGAGAGGCTCCCACCACCACTGTGCTGGCAGCCATGGGCTTTTGGCTGAGCAGAGCTCCCCCTATGGGAGCACACTGACCTCCAGGGGGCAGATCCCACATTGAGCATCTGCCCCCTGGTGGTCAGTGTGTGTCATAGTGACCAGTCATTCCCAACTGTTCTGCTATTAGGGTCAATTTGCACATTACCCTTTTATTATATAGGAAGGATAGTAGGTTATGAAATTGAATCTAGTGCCACTCTGTCCCTTTGCATTCATCTTATACATGTAAAGGCAAAAAAGACTATGCAAATGTCTCCAAACTTCATTTTTTGTGCATGAAAGGTGATGCACTATTTTGGGCATCATAATAATAAAACTGAGGGATGGTGTTAATGACAGCTTATTTCATTTTTGCATCATCCTCGTAGGTGATTCCATTCAGTTTTTTATTATTTCGGTCTTTTTTAGTATTGCTGGGAATTGAATGATGAATTCCTATAAGATGAAATTAGCCAACGATTTAAGATGATGGGAGGCAATCACAATGATCTTGTAATTTATCTTAGATTATTTTAGATTTATAAAAGCATCCAGTGCACCCATTCTGATCATTGCAAGATAGAATATGAGCTTTAATCAATTTTTAGATGACTGTCATGAGATAGCAATTTTTACAAATAGAACTGATCAAAAGAGAATTTTTAAAACATTAGGTACAAAGGTCCCTTATGGAATGTTGAAGATTAAAAAATCTTCCTTAAAGAATCATAACTCCTAGTGGCCAAGAGAAACTTTTATAAGAATGTTTTATTCCTTCAGCGTGACTTTAATGGTTGTTGGAGATAAATAAAAATAAAATGTATGTATGTCTTTTATTGACCCATCAGAAGAAACTTGATAAAGAATTTGCTGGTACTTAGCTGAGAAACTTGAAGCATTTTCATGAACATAGATGTGATAGGTCAGATTTTCAGTTTCAGTTAAGAGGTGTTTTACTTATTTATTTGCTAGGTAATGAACATATTTGTTCTTTTCCTTCCCAGTGAAGTAATCTGTTTGTTTTTTTCACAGTGGCATGGCAGAGAGAAATGCTAATTTTGAAGCCCTTCCGGAAGATTGGAGAGCAAGACTAAAGCGAAGGAAAATGGCTCCAAACACATAATATTTTTAAAAATTAAAAAACAAATGTTTATTGGGTGTGTGTTGATGTGTGTGTGTGGATGTGTGTATTCAGTTCAGAGTCTTAACCTGTTTTATGTTGTCAATAAACTATAAATGTTATGAGGGAGAGCATATAAATTTTGAATTTCCTGGGCAAGAATGTAACACCTGTAAAGTTTTCACGTTTGGGAAATGAAGTTTTTTCTGTTTTGCTGAAGGGTAAGATGACTGCTTTGACCTGGCTGCCTTTGTTCTCACACTGACAAACTCAGCATGTTAGGTACATTAACCTCATCACTCTAGAACATGTGGCTTACAAGTGTGATGCCTTTTTAGAGGACACTGACAGAAAGTGAAGGGTTTTCCTGCCTATTGGAGGCTCAATAAATGTTCCTATTATGGTTCTCTCTCTCTCTCTCTCTTTAACTTCTACTCCAGAACAAGTGCAATTACGAAGGCAGCTCTGCATTCTACTTTGCTTAACTGGGATTATCAAATCTTTCTGACCTTCCTCCAGTCTGCCACCCTGGAGTGCTAGGATTTGTCATGTCGTTTATCATGTGCTGATAAAGGGCCACACTTTCAAAGTATTCTATTTCATACATTCTAGAATTAATAGCTTTCATTTCATACACTAGATGAAATACTTAAATTTCAGTACAGGCAGCAGCAGCAGCAAATTCAGGTCTTTGATTTTGAGAATTTCCCCTTAACATCTTCGGCAGTAAATGTAACAAAAGCCACAGTATGTGTTGATATTGTCTCCACTGTCTTACTCCAAAATTGACCTCCCTTTCATGTGTGAATGTATTTTCCATAAAATTCCAGTATTTAAAAAGCAGTTTACTATTCTGTATTTTCTATTGTACCACAATCAGGTAAAAGTCACCTTAAACTGAAGAAAAGGCAAATTGTGTTTTAAAGCTCTTTGTATTTCTCCAGTTTCTGACCTTGTAAATTTGTATATATACATTAATAAAGCTTTTTTTATACTTCTGATTGTTCTTTAGCTCTTCTAAACCTGTTATTTCATGATTATGTAACCAAGACTTAAGTCAATCTTAATTGTTTTTTTCCTAATCAAATATGATAGGGAGACAAACATTAAAAGAGCAGCAAGATTTTGAATAGGTTGGAGGGCAGGCAGGGTTAGAAAAACTCTTGTAGTACCAGAAGATGCTGTGTTTCTTCAATTTTGGAGCTTGCACTCTATAATAGCTAATGTTTGACCTACTAAAATCCAGGAAATAATGTAATGTATTTAAGATTTTGGGAAAATAAAAGTGCTTTTTCAACCCTCTGATTATAAAAGTAATACAGGGTGTCCCCAACAAAATGAATACACACTTGATGTTTCTTTTTCAGATTTAATCGATTGGAATTGATGCAAAAGTGTGTATGCATTGTTTTTGGAACACCCTTACAGATATAAACTTACAGATATAAACATATAAAGTCAACCAAAGACAATAAATTTTATTTTGGTATATTCATGTCATTTTAAAATGTTACCTAACCAGTGTCATGTATGCTAGTGTTAGGTGTTACCATTATGCGAGTATTGGGGTGACAGTTTTGTATATAAATCGTGTGTTTTTATTAATCCTCACCTGAGGATATTTCTTCCATTGATTTCTAGGGAGGGAGAAGGGGAAGAGAGAAACATGGCCATGAAAGAGACACACTAGTCACCTCTGACATGTACCCCACAAAGACCGAGAACTTGAACTTAGATTTGTGCCCCTGATCATGAATGGAACCCACGAATCTTCTCTTAGTGGGCCAACACCAGCCACTGAGAAGAACTGGCCAAGGCTAAATTATTTTTCCTGTAATTGCAGAGCAAATTTCTAGAAATAGAGGCTGTCAACTAGCTGTTAAGTTTCTGCAGAGCAACAGTGCCTTTGTCACCTACCAAATGGAGATTTTTTAAAATCTTACACAATATGTGGGTTTAACTTCGTTTCTTTTATGCTTTTTATTGTAGAGAGCAATTTTTCTTTTGAATATTTTTAATGGATTTTTAAAAAATATAGTTTATTGATTTTTTACAGAGAGGAGGGGAGAGGGATAGAGAATTAGAAACATCGATGAGAGAAACCTCTGATCTGCCTCCTGCACACTCCCTACTGGAGATGTGTCTGTAACCAAGGTACATGCACTTGACCAGAATAGAACCTGGGACCCTTCAGTCCGCAAGCCGACCCTCTATCCACTGAGCCAAACCGGCTAGGGTTTTAATTGATTTTTTACTTTTTATGTTTTTATTGATTTCAGAAAGGAAAGAAAAGAGATGATAAAATCATTAATCCGCTGCCTTCTGCAACCCCCTACTGGGATGGAGCTGGCACCTGACCCAGAATTCAACCATGACCTGATTCATGGCTTCAAGCTCAACCTGCCCCGCGAAAGTAATTTTTCACTTCTGGCCTTGAGCTGGCTTTACTTTTTACCTAAAAGAGCAATACTTGTTACCTAATGGAACAGCAAAGAAGTTTGGAATATGACTAGAGGCTTTGTATTTCAACCCAATTACCATTGATTACCCAAAAACAGGGCGCAACAATTTTTCCTTGGGAGGCGGAGCCTCGCTCCCCGGAAGCCCTGGCCGCCCCGCCCTCCTGCTTTAGTTTCATGGTTGCTAGGCTACCGGCGCCCTAGCCGAAAGCGGTGGCGGGTGGGCGAGGTTAGCTCCTCTGCCCGTGCACAGCTGGGCATCGGTACCTGCTGTGCCGTGGCCTCCCGCCTCACCTAGGATTTTCAGCCACCGTAGGCGCCGCGCCCTCCACTGAGCCTGGGACAGGCAGGAGCGCGGAGGCGGTTGCACCCTTCCCTCTGCGCTTCTAGGAAATCTCTCTTCCCCGCCGCCACCACCCTTCGAGAAACTGCCCTTCACGCCTTTACCCGAACCAGGAAGCCCTGAACCGCTGAATTTCGGGACTCTGACTTTTCTTTTCCATCCACCCCGAGACAACTTTTCTCGTGGTTTATTTTTGTTTTTGTTTTTTTTTTTCACTATCTTGCGGCATCTTTCTGCTTGCGGAGAGGAAAGTATGAGGCCTGCAAGGGTACCGGTGTCTCGGCAGGAGAAGGCTGGAAGACGTGTCGCCCTCCCTCATTTCTCAGGTATGCCTTCGGGCCTCATCATGGGAACAACCAGCCGGGTCCTTGTTCGAGCAGACACCGAGATGGCAGGAAAGAAGGAGCAATGTGGCAGGGGTCTCCTAAAATCGTGGGGGAGCTGCGGAAGCAGCGGGTGGGAATGGTGACTATCGGCAGGTGTTTCAATTGTCCTGTTCTGGTTTTTTAGCTTCTCCTGTGTAATCAGCTGCCCTTTTGGAAACCGGGCAAGGGTTGTGGCTGGATGCCTGTGTGACTGACTGGTCTTCAGTATGCCATACAGAAGTAACATGTTCCCAGCA
The DNA here is from genome assembly GCA_004026665.1 of Murina feae. Lineage (NCBI taxonomy): Eukaryota > Metazoa > Chordata > Mammalia > Chiroptera > Vespertilionidae > Murina > Murina feae. The sequence goes on along the minus strand of PVJC01033554.1, from coordinate 9,926 downwards.
TTGGAAGCAGAGCTAAAGCAGAAGGTCGGTACACACCCCTCTCCAGGAAATCACTCCACAGAAATCCAATACTAGATCGGAAGGTATCTGCTGGTGGCACCTTTTTCTAGCTGGAGATCTTGACAGAATGATTTGTGTAAATATCTCACTTGGTTTACTTACAGAAGTCAAGTATTCTCTTGACTTCTCCAACAGTGCTTGCCTACCTCTTGTTAAGAGTTCAGTACTGCCCTAACTGGTTTGGCTCAGTGGATGACCTGCAGACAGAGGGGTCCGAGGTTCAATTCCGGTCAAGGGCATGTACATTGGTTGCGGGCACATCCCCAGTAGGGAGTACAGGAGGCAGCTGATCGATGTTTCTAACTCTCTATCCCTCTCCCTTCCTCTCTGTAAAAAATCAATAAAATATATATTTTTTTAAAAGAGTTCAGTACTATTTGAAAGAACTTTCCTGATTGAGATGGCCTTTCCTTTCACAGACTCTTCCTGATCCCTATGAAGTCTTTATGTACCATCACCTCCAGTACTATGGCTACTTTAAAGGTAATATCTTGTTCTTATCCAGCATCATTTTTCCTGGGTTCCTGAAGTAAATTGTTTCATTACTGGGAGGGTTATACTAGGATAAACTAATGAATTTTTCCAGCACTATTAGTGAAAAGTATTCCTTTCCCCATGATCTGTTTGTCTACCCTTACACTAATACCACTCTTTGTTAATTCTACCAAATGGCATTAAGACAGTATTTTTGTTTTTGCTTTTAAAAATTCAATATGCTGCCTTGGTTATTCTTGCCTTTTTATATAATTTTAGAATTGGCTTGTGATGTATAAAAAAATTATTGGGATTACACTGAATCTATAAAATGTAATTTCATAAGAACTGAGAATTTCCCAATATTGGGTTCTCCAGTCTCTGAATATAGTCGAATTCTCCATTTATTTAGGTCTTCCTTAATTTCTCCCAATAAAGGTTTACTAATATAGTTTTTTCATAAAAGTTCATTTTTTATGCTGTTGAAATATCTTTTTTAATATATTTTGATTTTTTGCAGAGAGGAAGGGAGAGGGATAGAGAGCTAGAAACATCGATGAGAGAGAAACATCGATCAGCCGCCTCCTGCATACTCTCTACTGGGGATGTGCCCGCAACCAAGGTACATGCCCTTGACTGGAATCGAACCTGGGACCTTTCAGTCCACAGGCCGATGCTCTATCCACTGAGCCAAACCGGTTAGAGCAAAATAATATCTTTTTAAATGTTGGTTTTCTAACTTTGTTTCTAGTATTTAGAAATACAATTAAGTTTTTATATTGATTTTATTTCTGTCAACCTTGTTAACTATTTCATTTTTTAAGTGATTATTAAGTTGTTGAAAACTGAATTTCCAGTTTGCCAGATTCAGCAGAGCCCTCAGAACAAAGCAGCTCCACTCCCACTTGGAGTACCAGCCTTCACTTGGTAGCAGCTCTCTTGGCTGCATATATATATATATAATGTCCACAGGCCGACGCTCTGTCCACTGAGACAAACCAGTTAGGACTCTTGGCTGCTCATATACCAGTAGCCACCCGGTCTTTCTGCCTCCCAAGCCCTTTCTCTTTCCACTATATCATACTGCCTCTCAAGTCTTCTCCTCACTGTAAAGTGGAGAAAATGTTTAACTGAAGTAAATCGGAATGTGAAGACTCTGGAATATGCGATGTATTGATTGTAAAGGCCTGTGGTAGTGGGGGGTTGGTAGTAGTGGTTTGGGTGTGCACCTAGATGTTAGAGGTGGTAACTAGCTGTCCAGCACCTTTCATTTAAACTGCCTTTTTTAGCTGAAAGAGGCAGTGTACCAAACTCAGCTACGCACCAGCATGTTTGGAAGAATAACCCCCGATTTGTCTTGAGTGACTCTTTTGGGGGAAGAGATGATTTGATACCAGACCACCTAGAAAAGGAGAACCTTCTATGTGAGTAATACTCCATGTGTGTGACCCCCAGAACGCTCAGTGCCTTGAGCAGCTGCTCTAGGTGGTCTAGCATAGGAGGGGCCAGAGGAGCAGCCTTGGCCACTGTTTCTGTCATCACTCAAAAATGTTCTCTCTAGATCTAGTTTGGATTGTAGATTTAAATTAAAATACTATACATTATCTTCCTCTGAAATGTTGGAAAATTTGTTAAAACTTTTTTGGTCAAGAGTAAAACATTGATTTTTCACACAGGATTGAAGGCTATATTTGCTAAGGCTCTTTGCAAAAGAGTGGTGGAAGCCAATTCCAGCTTAAGCAAAAATAATTTTTTAAAGGTAGTCCACAGATTTCTTCTAGAATCCAAGGGCAGGAATTCAATAGATTTCCTCCCTAAATACATATTCAACCAAACATCCATTTGCTTCTCTTTACTCCACATCCTCCCTGCCCCCAGCCCAAGCTACCATCATTTCTTGCTATTGAATATATGCAGATATGCTTATACTTTCTAATTATTTGTAAGTGCTTAATAAATGCTAGCATGACCTTTGAATTTTTTCTCCAGGTTCTGGATTAGGGTTTTTTTTGGGGGGGGGGGTTAAAGAGTATGTGAATGTAAATCGTACTAGATACTGCTAGACTGCTTTCCAGAGTGGTTGCACCAATTGAGCTTCTTGGCAGTAGTGCCTGAGAGTACCTGTTTATTTACACCTTTGCCAGGATGAGTATGCAAACCTATAAGTCTTTTTCCCATTAGGTAAAAAACTGGCATCTCCTCATTTTGATTTACATTTCTTTATGAGTGAGATTGAATAGCTTCACCATATTTTAAAATGTTTATCCCCCCCCCCCCCCGGCCTATTAAACAGTCAGGAAAAGATTTAGAGACAGAAGTACTGGGCCCCAAAGTGGGAGTGGGAGGATAGGAAGGGGCAGAGAAAAAAAAGACAAACCGTGCCTCCTCCTTCCTCTTTTTAGGGCCTTCCCGTCTATCCTCAGCTGTGCATCAACAGACAGAAGCTGTGAGCAAAGGTATTTCATGTCCCTCCAGACCAGAAAACTCAAAACTCCTTTGTGGAAACATGTCTTCAGCCCCTTCTCTCCCCACCAGAGCTGAGAGTCACCACGCTGAGGGGCCTTCGCTCCTTCCCCGTTATTTTCTGTCTTTTCATTCTTCCTCTCATTTCCTTTCTTTTTCTTTCTTTCTTTCTTTTTCTTTTCCTCCCTTTTTTCTCATTCTCTACTTGCCAAGAGCTCCTCTCTCTCTCCTGACCATTCACACTACTCTCCTACTTCCCATATCATCCTCTGTTTCGAAGTCACTCTGTCCTTGAATGGTTATACTTTGAACTTGAAATTTAACTTGCACATTGTTTTTAATAGTTTTATGTACAGTTTTCTAAAATGCTAATGGGTGAATTGAAAGTTCCCTCTCTTGCCTCACTCTAAACAAAAGTAATAGAACATATTTTATAACTTTTTATTCGTTTGCAACCCACTATTGAGATGTCTTAAATACATAGTTCTGATTTTTTTTAAATACAAAAATGTTTTTCTAATTTACTCTTAAAACTTCACACTTAAATATTTAATAGGTTGTGTCAAATTTCAATTTGATTTTTATCATTTCTATGCCATCTTCCTGGACTAAATCTCCTTGAAGAAGAAATATGTCATATGATTGCACATCTGTGCCTTTTTTTGAGAGAGAGAGAAAGAGAGAATGGAAGGAGAGGAGGGGAAGAGAGAGAGAGAGAGACATCAATGTGAGAGACACACATAGATTGGTTGCTTTCTGCACATGCTCTGACCTGGGTCAGGTATCAAGCCTCCAACCAAGGTAGGTGCCCTTGACTGGGAATAGAATTTTCAATCCTTTGATCCGAGGGCCAATGCTCTAACCATTAAGCACTCAGCTAGGGCTGTGCTCATATTTTAGCAGTGCTTAGAGTTACTTAGTGGTTCTAGTTGATCAGTGAAGTTCCCAAGGAAGAAAGGAGCTATTCACTCATTCCCTTACCCTTTGGCAGATTCCTTTATGCTGAGTTCATCACTTGTCAGGAGCAGACTTTTTCTTCACGATGATTTTGGTGAAGTAAGCCCATGTCTTCGGAAACCCCAAGACCTCTTTGCCTTTTACTCTTGCAGCGGGCCACTGCAGGCTCCCAGGTGGCCGATAGAATGCGAGGTCATCAAAGAAAGCATTCATCATATTGGTATGCAACTTATTTGTCATAGTCTTGTTGTTCTGACAGACTTTATTACAAAACCTCATAGTTTTAAATCCTGTATGCTAAAGTACAAGGCAGGACAGATTCAACATCTCTCATCTCACCCAAAAATGATTATCTCACCCTGGGATACTGAAATACACTCACCAAAGTCAAAAGTTACACTAATGTGTAAATTAGAATGTTTCAGGGTCCATTGAAATGGAGAATACCTTATTAGAGACTAACATATATTCTTACTTAAATCTGTTTTCTAGATTATTCCCATCTCAGTATTAATATGCTTAGTTGAGTTTTATAAAAGTTGTATTTTTACTGGCCTTGGTATAGTTGATGCACACCATATATGTCAGAGTGTAGTTTGTACTGTTCTTAATTATATTTTTATTTTATTGGAGTTTTTTGGGAATGGTAGAGACTTTTTAAAAAATTGATTTTAAAGAGAGGAAGGGAAAGGGGGAGACAGAGAGAAGCATCCATTGGCTGCCTCCTGCACACCCCCTACTGGGGATCAAGCCCAAAATCCAGGCATGTGCCTTGACCGTGAATGAAACCTGTGACCCCTTGATGCATGGGTCAACACACAACCACTGAACCACACCAACTGGGTGATAGAGACATTTTTTTATGGCATTGCTGGTCATATCTTTGAGCTATTGGTGCAAATATAATCTTCAGCACTCATTTTATGAAGCATTTTCAGAAGTGGATTGCATTGAAAAGTGGGGACTTTTCTAATTGGTGGGATACTTATATCTACCAGACATCATGTCTCTGCTTTAGACTGCTGGATAAACAACTGGATGTTTCTTATTTTCTCCCTTTCCTCATTTCTTATTCACTCAATAAATATTGATGAAGCATCTACCATATGCTAAGTACAATGCTTAGTGTTAGATATACAGTTATGAATAAGGCAGAGATACCCAGAGCTCACAGACTAGTGGGAAAGTTAAAGATATAACCAGGCAATTGCATAGAGTTTGATCCCTTGAGAACACTTAATCTCAGCTTGGAAGATCAGTAAGGGTTTCTAAAAGGAGTTGGAATGTCAGCTGGGATCTGAAGGAGAAGTTAGAAGTAATCCAATTGAGAAGTCAAAGAAAAGTATTCCAGTTAGAGGAAACAGAAAAAGGGAATGTCATGTTTGGGCAATCATGAAACATTGAGCCTAAAAGATGAGATGAAGCTGAAATATAGGGATGGGCTTAGTGTCATAACTGGGACAGAACAGCTCTTTGCGTGTTTGGAAATCTATGTGTGTCGGGGGAGGGGGCCACATTTTGGGTTGGCACAGTAGCTGAGAAGCCCTAAGGTTATCTGTCCCTCTCCTGTACAATCTATAATAATTAAAGCATAATATGCTAATTAGGCTGGACGTCCTTCTGGACAAAGCCGGGGCTACAAGGGAAGCCTGGGTCCTAGGTGCAGGAGGGAAGCCAGGGCCAGCAGCCGGAGGAAGGAAGGCCGACTCTTGCAGGAATTTTGTGCATTGGGCCTCTAGTTCTTAGATAAAAGTCCAAGTTGATCAGGCCAGACAATAGGATTTTGTAGTTCTCTATATAAAATAGAATAAGATAGAGAATTCCTGTGAAGATTTTGGACTCATTTCCAAAAGGAAAATAAAAAGTGTAAAACATAACCCACTAAACCATTAAATCTTTTTTTAAAGCATTTTTTTTATTTCAAGGAACTATAATAGCAAGTATCTGCTGTTTAAACTGAGTTGTCAGAGCCTCATTACTCCCATTACCTTAAAGAAAAGAAAGGAACAGTGTCTTTTACTGAGTTGTGTTTTTATATGCCCTTGATTTTCATCACTTAAAATGATGTGGATAAGTTCCCCAAGTTTCATCCGAAGAATCTTTTAGAATTGAATGTTGATGAAAAAGTCTTGTTTTCTTTGAAACAAGTGATATACTTGTTCCTCTATGGTAATAAAAAGTATGTAGTGGATCATATTTTCCTGGTTTTAAAAGGAAGCTCAGGACCAAATTTTAAAGAATTAGTACAGGAACTGGATTGACTTTTCCAGCTTACTTTTACATCTTCTATTTAAAGTTTATGTGTTTTTGTTAAAAGTCTCCTCAATAGTCTCATAGAAAGAAGCAAAACAACTTATGAACAAATTAGAAACTTAGGTTCTGCCAAAGTGATTCTGTATTATTTCTTATTTTGTACTTTTTAAATCTCTTCTTTCAGAGGGAGTTCCACCTCAACCAGAATATTTTTATCAACCTACAGGAAATGAAAAGGTACCAGAAATTGTAGGAGAGGAAAAAGGCACAATTGTCTATCAATTAGATTCAGGTATTGTCAATTATGTTGAACAGTGAGTAATCAATTAATCATGATAAGGTTATAAATATTTTCTATAATAAATGTGATTTTAGAAAATCCATAGTTCCGTGATAAATTGTCTTTTCCAAACCAATCTGAATAGGAACACTGATATTCATGAATAATCAGTTTTAAAATTTCAATCTTTTTTTTTTTAATGATAGTACATTTTTCTTAACAAATCTAAGTCCATTTCATAGCTTCTCCCTCGTAATTTCTCTTCCTGAAATTCAGAGGTTGGATCTTTGGGAAATGTGTTCTTCTTTTTTCCACCTCCAATATGTACTTGGTGAGTACTTTGTAGTATGTGCATATGACTGTCATTTACCATGTGGTTTCCTGCATTGAGTTGCAGATTTCCTAGAGATATAATACATGTCTTTTATAAAAATGTGCAGAACTCTGTACCCAATAACAGCCACAAAACACACGTTTGTTTCAAGGGCCCCTGGTAGATTCTCCAGGATACACCACATGCTAGGTTGTAAAATAGGTCTTAACACCTTTTACATGAAAGGATTGAAATGATACCAAATATATCCTCTTATCACCACAAAATTAAATTAGAAAGCAACAACAGAATGACATTTGGGAAGTCTATAAATATTTGGAAATTGAGCATCTACCGTATGCTAAGTACAGTGCTTATTAGTGTTAGAGATACAGTGATGAACAAGACGGAAACACCCATTTCTAAGTAACACATGTGTTAAAGATATCACAAGGAGAGTTTAAAATATTATGGAATGAAAATAAAACAACATATCAAAATTTATGGGATGCGCCCTGACCAGTTTGGCTCAGTGGATAGAGCGTCGGCCTGTGGACTCAAAGGTCCTAGGTTCAATTCCGGTCAGGGGCATGTGCCTTGGTTGCGGGCACATCCCCAGTAGGGATGTGCAAGAGGCAGCTGATTGATGTTTCTATCTCATCGATATTTCTATCTCTCTATCCCTCTCCCTTTCTCTCTGTAAAAAATCAATAAAATATTTTTTTTAAAAAATTTATGGGATTCAGCTAAAGAACTGCAAAGTAAATTTATGGCTTTAAATACTACATACATTTGAAAGGAAGAGGAGGGGCCTAAAAGGGATTGTGGGAGAAAGGCTTTTCCTTTCCAGCTGCCTACAGCCATCAGGTAAACCAACATGGGCACTTACAAGTACAACCAGGACCTATAGAGGAAGAAGCAGGCCAGTGTAATGTGCTTTCTTTTCAGGCTGTGCTGCTGGCAGTACGCCAGCTCTCTGCACTCCACTGGGGCCCCTGCCTACCAAGCCCAGTAAAGCACAGCAGACTGGAATACAAGGCCAAGCAAGGTTATGTCATATATTGGACTCGTGTGTGCTGTGGTGGCCACAAACACCCTGTTCCTAAGGGTGTAAGCAATGGCAAGCCATCATGGTGCTAACCAGCTAAAGTTCACTGGAAGCCTTTAGTATGTTGCTGAGGAGCTAACTGGGCACCACTCTGGGGCTCTGAGAGTCCTGAATTCTCCCTGGGTTGGTGAAGATTCCACATACAAATGCTTTGAGGTTATCCTCACTGCTCCATTCCATAAGGCTATCAGAAGACATCCTGACACCTAGTGGATCACCAAACTAGTCCACAAGCCCAGGGAGATGTGAGGGCTCACATCTGCAGGCATAAGGGCCGTGGCCTTAGAAAGGGCCACAAGTCCCACCACACTATTGGTGGTTCTCACAGTGCAGCTTGGAGAAGGCACACTACTCTCCAGTTCCACCATTACCGCTAATATAAATAATGTTTGTAAAATTCTCACCTAATAATTTAAGATAGTAAAAAAATGGAGGGGGGGGGAATAATTAATTAATTAATTAAGGAAGGAAGGAAGATCTGAAATCAATTACCCAAGCTTTCCCCTCAATAAATCTAAAAAATCAGAGCAAAATAAATCCAGAGCAAGCTGAAGGAAGGAATTGATAAAGATACTAATAAAATAGCTGAAATAGAAATCAGAAAAATAATAGAAAAATCAAGTTGGTTCTTTGGAAAGATCAACAAAATTGACAAACTAGCCCTCACCAAGAAAAAGGGAGAGGAGGTACAAGTTATCAAAACCAGCAATGGAAGGAAACATAAGCATCAACTCTACAGAAAGCAATGGAATTACAAGACAATGCTGTAACAACTTTACGCCAACAAATAGACAACATACATGAACAGGAACAATTGCTGGAAAGACACAAATCACCAAAACTGACTCAGGAAGAAATTAGAAATCTGAATAGATTATAACAAAGAAATTGAATTAGTAATTTAAAATCTTCCTGTAAAGAAATCCCTGGCCCAGATGGTTTGTTTGCACTGTATCAAACGTTTAAAGATGAAATAGTACTAATTCCTTATAAACTGAAAACAGAGAAGGAAGCATTTGCCAGCTCTCTTTGGTGAAGCCAATATTGTCCTTATAATAAAGCCAGACAAAGACATCACAAGAAAACTATAGATCAATATTCCTTATGAATATAAATACAAAAATTTTCAACAAAATACAAGCAAACCAAATCCCACGGCATAGTAAAGGGATTACACATCATGACCAAAGGGGATCTGTCCCAGTAGTGCCAGGTGGTTCACTACAAGAAAATAAGGAGAACCACAGTAGTAGAACAGAGTGGGAGGAAACAGCCATTTGAAGGCAGAAAAGGCACTCAACAAAATCCCAGCTTTTCATGATAACATTTAGAAAACCAGGAATAGAAGAGAATTCTCTCAACCAACTTGATAAATGGTATTTATGGAAAGAATGTATCAACTTCACACCCACCAAAATAGCTATAATAAAAATAGAGACAATAACCAGTGCCGGGGAGGATGTGGAGCAGGTAATAACACTAACACTTAAGACAGAAAGGAAAGGTAATGTTAAAGAGCAATGAGCCAAGAAATGTAACATGAACCTTCCCAAAGAAAGGGAAGTAAACTTTGAATTAATAATGTCAGGATCCTAGGTTAGTAATAGGGAGCGACATGGAAGGAAGCTGCCAACAAGGACATCCTCTGTCATCACCAAAAATTACCTGGTGCTTGTTGAACCCACAGGTACCAGAGCTCATTGGAACTTCTTTTTTTTTTATTATTTATCTTTATTGTTCAGATTATTACAGTTGTTCCTCTTTTTTCCCCCATAGCTCCCCTCCTCCGAGTTCCCACCCAAACTTCTGTCCTTGCCCCCCACTGTCCTCATCCATAGGTGTACAATTATTGTCCAGTCTCTTCATGCACCTCCAACACCCTTAACCCCCCCAAATTGTCCGTCCACTCCATTCTATGCCTCTGATTCGATTCTATTCACCAGTTTATTCTGTTCATCAGATTTTTTATTCACTTGATTCTTAGATTCACTCGTTGATATATATTTGTTGTTCATAAT
>PVJC01033553.1:0-19302 GCA_004026665.1 Murina feae | reverse complement strand
CAAAAAAAAAAAAAAAAAAAAAAAAAACAGACCTGGTTGGCATGGCTCAGTGGTTGAGCATCAATCTATGAACCAAGAGTTGCAGGCTCGATCCTCAGTATGGGACATGCAGGAGGCAGCCAATCAATGGTTCTCTCTCACCATTGATGTTTCTGTCTCTCCCTCTCATCTTCCTCTCTGAAATCAATAAAAATATATATTTGTAAAAAGAATCAACAGACAGAGGAAGAGTTCTCTGCCCTCCCTTTATCTGCCTACATGCAGGCATGAACGTGCTTTTGTGAAAGCGGTGTAAGTTTGCCTTGCTCTCCTGTACCAGGATAAAGAAAGGCACACTTATTACCAGAAATAAGAGTCAGCACCGAGACAAGTGCATAAACAAATGTTACTCAAATAAACTTCCTCTTCCGTTAGTTCTCCCATATATTTCCTATTTACTTCCCCACAATTTATAGGCCTTGAAGCCCAAATTCTCTCTCCTTTGTTAAAATGTTATATAAGCTCCCAAATCTAACCATTCTTTGGAATTTCACTTCTCTGTGAACTCCTGTGCATGTAAAAATATTAATACATTGTACTCCTTCACTGTTTATCTGTCTTTTGTCAGATAAATTCACAGGCCCCAGATACTGAACGTAAGAGGGTAGAGGAAAATTTTTCTTGCTCAATGGTTTCTGGCACATAGAAATTTCTTCATGACTCTTATATATTTTCCTCATTCTTTTTTAATCCTTGAAACAACTCTGTGAAGTTGGCATTGTTTTACTCATCTCATCCAAGCAGGAAGCAAGGTTCAGTGAGGTCAAGCCCCGTGTCTAACTGAGCTGCTGTTTGAACACAGATTGGTCGGGCTACACAGATCACATTCTTCCCAAGAGATTATGATCCCAAGACAAAGAAGAGTCAACAAGACTCATAATGCCCTGAGTGGTTTGGCTCAGTGGATGGAGCATCGGCCTGCAGACTGAGAGGTCCCAGGTTCGATTCTGGTCAGGGGCATGTACCTTGGTTGCGGGCACATCCCCAGTAGGAGGTGTGCATGAGGCAGCTGATTGATGTTTCTCTCCCACTGATGTTTCTGGCTCTCTATCCCTCTTCCTTCCTCTCTGTAAAAAATCAGTAAAATATATTTAAAAAGAAAGACTCATCATGAAATTAAACAATATTCCACATTAAAAAGTTGTATGGAAGGGGGCATTTTGGACTTCAGGATAGGTATGGAAATTAAGTATGACGCTGATTGGTACAAAGGGGGATCATTTAAGATCTTCAGACTATTCGAAATAAAGCCATAAAAGAAAGTACTATTGGGCTATAGCAATACACTCAAACCCATCTATCATTAGAATTATAGTAAGCTTAATTTCATATTTCTTAGCTCTTCAGGATGGTACTTCAGTTCAGAGGAGTTAGCTGGGTCCTGGGTGGCTTCTTTTTTCCAGTTTGAGAGGCTGTACCCAAGCTCAGTTTCCCATGGGACCAGTGACTTCCTCTCTCATTTCCTAACTCCCATCAGGCCTCAAATGAGACTAAATGGAAAGCCCTCTGGAATCCACTGATAGGAGAGCAGCAGAAACATTGCATATGCTTGTATTTTCCTTGAAAAGTTGTGATCTCAATGAGGTCTAAATACGGTAACACAAGGTTATTAACCAAAACATGTTGAATAAAAGTAGCATTTCTTCAGACACAATGGTGCCTATTTTGTAAAGCTGCAGACGTACTTTCTTCAAGATAACCTGTCAATTTATCTGAGTGTATGGAAGGAATACAGTAGTCCTAGCTTAGAATAAGGAGTTTATGGATTGAAGGTAGCAAAGGGGGCTCAGTTTTTTGCCTTTGTAGACACACAGCGCACTACTGACCTCCCATGGCCATACTTCAAGGTGCTGTCTTCACTTAAAACCAGCTTCCTTTGAGGGACCAATAGCAACTGCTGGAGCGGTCCCTGAGCAGGATGTTCCCTGTGCTCCCGTGTTATCTTTGGGAAGCTGGCTGTCATTGCACTTGAATGTGGAAGTGCTGAGCTAATAAGCCCAGCTTTGCTCTGCTTGAAAGCCACAGTCCACATTTTAATGATCTGCCCAAGACTTCACCCACAGCACAACTTCAATATTTCGTTTGTTTACATTCATTGAGCACCTATTATATTTGGGTGTTCTGACAGATGTTTAACCTAAATTGTCTCACTTAATCATTGTAATAATTGTGTTATCCCCATGTTATAAATGAGAAATTGAAGTTCAAAGAACATAAAAAGGGATTTTGAAAAAAATAATTCACATCTTCTTCCCCATCTTCAAGGTCTGCTAACATCTCCATGAAGGTTTCATAATTGCCTAGCATATAGAAACCACACCCACTTAGAACTTCAGTACTCAGCATATTCTGCTGTGTATTATTTTTACGTGTGTGGTAAGGAGGGGTGTGGGTCTGTAAATCCAGAACAGGGGCTGAGTCTGCACATGTAGGTGAGTCTGCACATGTAGGAGAAGGCAATAGTGATGGCTGTGTGTTGCGGATGGGACATCTCAAATGTTTTACATGTTCTACTGTTTGAATCTTTATACCAACCCTACAATGTAGGTATGTAGGTATTAATATCTGAGTATGATATTTGCTATGGGTTTTTTCCTATATGGTTTTTATTATGGTGAGGTAATTTCCTTCTATTCCTAGTTTGAGTGATTTTATCATTAAAGGCTGTTGAATTTTGTCACCCATTGAGATGATCATGTGGGCTTTTTACTTTATTCTGTTAATGTGGGGAACAGGCATACCTCATTTTATTGCATTTTACTTCATTATGCTTTACATATATTGCATTTTTTTACAAATTGAAGGCAAGATCTTCCACTAATAAAAATATTATTTTTTATAAAAACTCACTTTATTATTTTGATACTCACTGTAGTGCAGTGGTCTAGAACTGAACCCATAATATCTCCAAGGTATGCCTGTATTACATGGATAGAAATACCTTTGTACTATAAAATAAAATGCACTTGTTCATGGTGTTTAATCCTTTTTTAACAAAAAATATTTTATTGATTTCAGAGGAGAGAAATAGGAAATCAATGAGAGAGAATCATTGATCAGCTGCCTCCTGCATGCCCCCTTCTAGGGATCAAACCACAGCTTGGTATGTGCCCTGCAGGGAATCCAACCATGGCCTCCTGGATCATGGGCTGACCTTCAACCACTAAGCCACACTGACTGAGCAGTGTATAACCCTTTTAATATGCTGCTAAATTCAACTTGTTAGTATTTTGTTAAGGATTTTTGCATCAATGTTTGTAGGGGATATAAGTCTGTGTTTTTCTTTCTTAAAGTGTCTGGCTTTGACATTAGAGCAATGCTGGACTCAAAGAATGAATTAGTAAGCATTCCCTCCTTTTCAATTTTTTTTGAAAATGTTTCAGAAGGACTGATACTCATTCTTTAAATGTTTGGTGGAATTCATTTGAGAATTTTGATTAATGATTCAATCTCCTTACTATTCAGATTTTCTATTTCTTTGTGATTCAGTCCTGATAGGTTTGTGTGGTGTGTTTTGTTTTGTTTTTTAAATATATTTTATTGATTTTTTACAGAGAGGAAGGGAGAGGGATAGAGAGTTAGAAACATCGATGAGAGAGAAACATCCATCAGCTGCCTCCTACACACTTCCCACTGGGGATGTGCCTGAAACCAAGGTACATGCCCTTGACCGGAATTGAACCTGGGACCCTTGAGTCCACAGGCTGAAGCTCTATCCACTGAGCCAAACCGGTTAGGGCTGTGTGGTGTTTTTTGTTTGTTTGTTTGCTTTTGGAATTTCTTCATTTCATCTAGGTTAGATGACAAAATAATGTTGTCTCTTTGTACTGATGTAAAGCCTATTTCATCTGATATTAGCCTTGCTACCCTGCTGGAGGCAAAGACCAACAAGTAGTTAACATATAAATGTGAGCAGTCTGTCAGAAGGCTAATGGACTTTGATATTTAGCAAGGGCTAAGAATCAGCATTGTATTATCTTGCTGCTGGCTGAAGGAAATCCCCTAACCTGATTATCCTTTATTGTTTACCAATCCTTACCAGTGATGTCTGTTTGCTTTGCTAAAGGGCAAATGTATATAAATAAATAAAAAACTATGAGTCAGGAGATTCATAGAGCCATTTCACTGGAGAAGGGCCTCTGTCTGGTTCACCTAATGCCTTCCAAATTTATATTTCTTATCTAGTATATTCATTTGAATGTGGCCCCTTCTCCAGATTCTGAATCCTTGCTGCAAAAGGTTGCAGCACTGGCCTAACCAGTTTGGCTCAGTTGATAGAACATAGGCCTGTGGACTGAAAGGTCCCAGGTTCAATTCCAGTCAAGGGTATTTACCTTGATTGCAGGCACATTCCCAGTAGGAGGCCTGCAGGAGGCAGCTGATGGATGTTTCTCTCTTATCAATGTTTCTAATTCTCTATCCCTCTCCCTTCCTCTCTGTAAAAAAATCAAATATATATATGACAGGTTGCAGCACTACTTCTGCTCTCTTCTGTTACTATTTGTATGAAACATCTTTTTCCATCCTTTCACTTTCAATTTATTTGTGTCTGGATTTAAAGTGAGTCTCTTATAGACAGCATAGTGTTGGATGGTATGTTTTTATTCATTCTGCCAATCTCTGTATGGAGATTTTAATCTCTATGTTTATTGGAGATTTTAATCCATTTGCATTGAAGTAGCTATTGATAAGAAGAAACTTGCTTCTGTCACTACCCTATTTGTGTACTATATGCCCTATAATTTTTTTGCCCCTCATTTCTTATATAACTGTCTTATTTCGTCTTTATTTTATTTTTGGCAATGAAACACTTTTCTTTCTCATTTTCTTGTGTGTAATCTATAACTATTTTGTTTGTAGTTACTATGGAAATTACATTTAAAGTTATTATAACATTCTAATTTAAATTTATACCAGTTTAACTTCAATAACATATAAGAACTGTTCCTTTACAGTTCCATCCCCACCCCTTCTGATTGTTGATGCCACAAAAATATAAACTAATATCTCTTCTAAATACATCAGTCTCCTAAATATCCTAATAGACACTGGATTGTTTCCAGTTTGGAGCTATGACAAATAAATCTGCCATGACCATATGTCTTTGTAAGCACATAAGTTATATCACTATGGAAAATAGTTTGGCAGTTCCTTTAAAAGTTGAACATATACTTACCATAAACTCAGACATTCTACTACTCCTAAGAGAAATGAAAACATTACACATTTCAACCAAGAGTGTGTGAGAGTTCTGGTTGTTCCATATCCTCCTCAGGAATAGCTGACACTGCCATTTTTTCTGTTGTAGCCATTCTAATAGATGTGTAGTGGTACCTTGTGGCTTTAAATTGCATCTCCATAATGATTAATGATGCTGAGTGTGTTCATACATGCTTATTTGCCGCATCTTCTTTCGTATATCTTACTTGCAATCTCTGATCTATGAATTCTATTTAATTCTGGTGACTCTCTGAGCATCTCTTCTGGATTTTTCACCCATAATTCTTTTCTGACTTAAATTCTACTTATTACCTGAATCAAGCCCTGATTCAAACTTTTGTGGGTCACTCTAGAGTAAAAGAAATTAGATGTTTGTAGTAAACTGGGGGGGGGGGGGACAGGGGAAAGAGTAAATAACTCTTTTTTACAAAAAGAGTTGATGCAGTCCCTGGTATTAATGGGAACTATTTCTTCTGGACGTTTACTTCCTATGAAGCAGGCTGCTCTCTGTCCCTTTAACTGGTCAATCTAGGAAGAATAACTAGACATTCTCACTCACACTCTGCCTTTCTTCTTCTTGGGAGTGAGTCAGAGTGAGAGCAAGAACTCAGCTTGGCTTTTGGCTCCTAGGAGTCTGCCACCACCCACCATTGCTCAGGCCGTGGGGAAGTTAGCCTGCCTGTGGGTTCATAGTGAGCCCATTTGGCTCCCAGGTGATGCTACACCCTCTACTTTAGACTCATCAGTAATGAAGGTGTTACTTTTACTTCAATATTTGCCTTTTGGTTTCCTTTTTCAACTAATTTAGAACTTATACAAAAATAGGGCATTATCTTTTGAGCGACTCACCAACTGGCAGCCTAAATAGAATCTGCAATCAGCAGAGGTTCAAAGAATTTTTTTTCCCTCTTGCTGAATACCGCACAGCCTCTGTCACTGCTCAGAATATGGTCTGCAGAATGGCAGCGTGCCTGCTACCTGGGTGCTTGTGACATATGCACTGCAGTGGGCTCCAACCACACTAACTGCAGTGGAATCTGCATCTCAATAGGACCCAGAGGTGATTCGTACATACATTGAAGTTTGGGTAGCAAGGCTCTAGAGAGCTAACAGCAAATATTAACAAGAGCAAGCACTGCTTTCTCCAATTCAATGTTACACTGTAAGTTTAATTTGTAGTTATTTCATTGTTTTTTCAAATCATTTTAATTAACTTATGAATTATGTTTAGGATCGTACCTTACAACAAGTTTTTCTGCGAACTTTATACAATAAAATTGTATAAATATAAAACAATTGTGTAAGTTCATAGACAACTTTCATTTTAAAAGGACGGTAAAATGCTTTACATAATAGAAAAATAGATGAACTGTATTAAACAGATTTATGTTTGTTTTCTACAGTGTCTTGGTTTCCAGTCCATAGTTTAGTTTTGCTGAATACAGAGGGCCATCAACGCTCCTCCAAGTGGAATAAACGCCTTCCAATGAGTCTTTATGAGAGTCTCACTTACATTTCTGGTGATTCATGACTTTTGACAGAACAGGGTGAAAAGCAAAGGGAAATGTGACCCATTTCTTCTTTTCAACAGAATGTCAGCTCCAGTCTTACCACATATATTTCAAGATCATCTTGTAACATAATAAGATCTTATGTTTGTGTAGTGTGCTACCATTTGCAAAGTGCCTTCCCATTTATTATCTTGTCTCATCCTCCCACTAACTGGCAAGGTGGGTGACATCAAGCTTTTTCTACAATGGGAAGAGTCAGACACACTGAAGATGACTTGCCTGAGATGCAAAGTGATAAAGGGCGAAGCAAGAAAGGGTGAACAGTCCTTATTCTGACTCCAGGCCCCCAATTATCTCCAGACGGGACCTAGGTTTGAATGTGCTCTGCTCCATAGAACTAGAATCTGGTTATGAGTATACAAAGACTAACAATGATAGAATAACTAGCATGTCCTGACACTGTTTTAAATGTTTTACCTTTGAAAATTTACTGACAATTTACAAGTATTAAAACTGAATTCTCACAACAACCCAATAATGTAATTAATTTCATTATTCCCCTTATACAGATAATATGTATTCATATATGCCCTTGGTTTTGGGTTCTAAGAAAAGCTATCAATACAATGTCAAAAATTATCTTCTATGAAATTACAAACTTTAATTACCTTTATTACTAGAATAAGTACATCAGTTTGGGTAATAAATGACTTTAGACATGAAATGACATACATTCAATGGTGTACTGGTGAATATCTCAAAACCATTTTTCTGGGAGAAAAGGCCCAATTTGTAGATCTTGCCAATTTCTGTGGTGTAACTATTTCCATTACGGCCAGTTTCCAGCTACCAGGTTTACATCACTCAACTTGGAGCTGGGAAGATATATGCACAATCAACTCTTACAAACTGGTTCTGACATATATGGTCAAGGTTCATGTATAACCCAAATTTAGCTGGTATTCTACAGATTCTTGAGTAAGCCTAAACCGCTTTGATTTTTAAAATATGTTATAGGAATTCTAACAAGTTTTTGAATTTCTAATAATTTTTTTCCAATGTTTTTCAGAGCGAGTTATACTGACAGTCATCTGACAGCATGAAGACTGGACATAAGCCACTAAGTCAAGGGTTGGCAAACATTTTTGTAATGGACCAGTACTATATGGCTTAATTACTTATGTCCCCCCAAACAAATTTATATGCTGAGAATTTAATGCCCATGGTGATGTTAGGAAGGGGGGCCTTTGGGAGATGATCAGCCATGAAGGTGGTGCTGCCCTCATGAATGGGGCCAGTGACCTTACAAAAGAAGCTGTGAAATCTAGCTCACCCCTTCCACCAGGTAAGACAGTGGTTCTCCACCTTCCTAATGCCGCGACCCTTTAATACAGTTCCTCATACTGTGGTGACACCCAAACATAAAATTATTTTCGTTGCTCCTTCATAACTGTAATTTTGCTACTGTTATGAATTCTAATGTAAATATCTGATATGCAGGATGTATTTAGGCGACCCCTGTGAAAGGTTTGTTCAACCCCCAAAAGGGTCGTGACCCACAGGTTAAGAACCACTGAAGGACATCTGAATACATCTGCCACTGGGAAGAGCCCTCGCTTGACTGTGTTAACCTCTGACCTTGGACTTTCAGCCTCCAAACCTATGAGAAATAAGTTTCTGTTGTTCCTAAGACACCAAGTATGTGGTGTTTTGTTATGGCAGCGCAAATGGACTAAGGCAGCGAGACAGGAAATGTTTTAGGCTCTGCAGGGCACATACTGCCTCTGGCACATAATCTTTGTTTTTACAATCCTTTAAAAATACAAATATTATCCTTAGCTCCTGGGCTAGTCAAAAACTGCTTGATTGTGCCCAGAGACTAGATTTGGTCCACAAGTTAGAGTTTGCTGATCCCGTCTGGAAGCCTTGAGAAAGCCACCCTTGAGGCAACATCCAGGCCTCCTGGTATTGAATAAAAGTTGCAACCTCAGCTTGACTTAGCACTGGTTAGGGTGCTGACATTGTATGTAGTTGGTGCTCAGTTTATACTGAATGAATGAATGAGTGAATGAATGAATGAATAATCATATCTGCCAGAAGCCAGTTCCAGCATGTCAGCAGGGATGAATCATCTGGAAATGGCTGAGGGCATTTCCCCAAACCTGAAAATGATGCATTAAAATAATTGCTTACTGCCAGATAGCTAAGGGCATTTCAATCTACATGTCACTGCCTCCTACAGGCCAAATACCTGCACAGCCGTAGGCAGTTTCCCCAGCCTGACAATGGATTCTGTATACCTAACCCTACCCTTTGATGTGTATATCTACCTTGCCTTAGGACAATTTGTGTTAATAAAAAGCAAGGGGTCCTGAGACAAGGGAGAACTTGGTTTCTTTAGCCAAGCTACTCTGGCCCCTCAAATGCCTTTCAAAATTATGTTTTGTTTGTGGACTCTTGATTAAGCTATGCACAGCGCCTTCTCCAGATTCCTGAACCCTTCTAGATGCTGGATTATGACCACCGGCATTAATATCCAATAGCTAAGCCCCCACCAACTGTGAATCACAGCCCTTCCAAATCACAGTTCTAAACCATCTACTCAGCCACCTGCTTATGCCAAGCCCAAGAGGATGTTTGGAGATGTTTCTCTGGCTCAGTGGTAAGTGAAAAATGAAGAGAACACCATGTATAAGACATCCAACCATCCATAATTATTAAATAAATATCTGATTTTCTTTACATTCTCAAAGTCAAAATATCATAATTATATTTATTTTTTAAATAAATAAATAAATGGAGGAAATCTCACTATTGGACTATGAAATCCAATCTGACAATAAGGAGGTGAGTCCCATGAGCTGGGCTGATATGAGAACATCTGAGGACAGAGGTGATATTAAGCTCCACTTCTCTTTCATTATTATTTAATGTTCAGACACGTGTCATTATTTGCAAATGCTTTATAACCAAGAAACAGTTTGTGACCAAGGTTTTAGAGTTTTAAATTTTGATGTCTAAATCAAAACCCATTTATTTCTATTCTACTGTCTCAGAAACCCCCCACCTTCACTCTTTATAGTGAGCCAGGACCCCCCTTTTTTAACTTCAAATAGGAATAGTCCTATGTACTTGAAATGTGTTCCTACTTCTTTGTATTAAGTAAAGTTTCTTACAATATGGACAATGAGTGAAAAGATGATAAAGATAGATTGAAGAATCTAATTTCAGAGAAGGCAAACTTTCCCTCCAGATGTCAGAGAGAAAAACTGCTTTTTTAGCTCTCAATAATTGGGAAATGGAATTTGGCACTGAATTACAACATGTGTTAGAATCCAAAGAGATACCATAAAATCCCACTGAACTTAGGAGCTAAAATAATTAGGAAAGCTTATCCTATATAATAAAAGGGTAATATGCAAATTGACCCTAACAGCAGAACCACTGGGAATGACTGGTCACTATGACACACACTGACCACCAGAGGGCAGACACTCAATGCAGGAGCTGCCCCCTGGTGGTCAGTGTACTCCCACAGGGGGAGCTCTGCTCAGCCACAAGCCAGGCTGACTGCTGCCAGTTCAGCAGTGGTGGTGGGAGCCTCTCCTGCCTCCTCAGCACCACTAAGGATGTTTGACTGCAGCTTAGGCCTGCTCCCCGCTGGCAAGTGGACATCCCCTGAGGGCTCCTAGAGTGCCAGAAGGATGTCTGACTGACAGCTTGGTCCCGATCACCTGGGGAGCAGGCCTAAGCCAGCAGGTGGACATTCCCCGAGGGTTCCCAGACTGCAAGAGGGCACGGGCCAAGCTGAGAGCCCTCCCCCCACCCCCGAGTGCACCGGGCCTCTAGTATTGAAGTAATAGAAAGGGATCTTCATAGACCAATTCAAACTGGTCAGTATATTTTTACAGAGTTATGAAATCATGCAGCATTCAGTTATAGTTCACATTTATTCATCTCCATGAAGCCATGTCATAACCAGGAAAGTCACTTCCAGTAAAAGAAGGACGAAAATGCCACAAAATAGTGATATTTAAATGAAATGAGTCTAGA
Organism: Murina feae; assembly: GCA_004026665.1. Taxonomy (NCBI): domain Eukaryota; kingdom Metazoa; phylum Chordata; class Mammalia; order Chiroptera; family Vespertilionidae; genus Murina; species Murina feae. Next base: position 8,479 of record PVJC01033553.1, on the reverse strand, counting down.
ATTTCTAAAAAATCAACTCTGATGGGTTCAAAGAATGAAATTAAGATGCTTCTAACCTTACATAATTGATCCTAAAATACCTAACATCAGATTTATATTACCAAATTTCACAATATATATAAAAACTATACTAATGCCCATCTTCACCATTCCACTATGAAATTAAATAATAGCAACAGTCAATTCTCAGTGATTTTATTCATATAAATTAGCCATTTTCTGAATTAACTACAGCAACACTTTACTAACAGACTCATTTTATTCTCTACTATTCTATATGTATGAAACATCTTCCTTGCCATCCACTGGTATCCCCAAGAAAATAAATTAATTTAGAAATTAATCTAAGCCTGTGTTTCCCAAATTTTGTTCCAAGCAATACTATTCCTATAAGATGTTCTATTAAAAATAAGGTTCGTCATCAAGTACATTTGACTATACACTGCCTGACTCCACTCTTGGTGATGCACAATGTGCCTTGGATTTTAAATTTTCTGAGAAGATTGTAAGTAAAAAAACCTATTGGACCATGGATAGTTTTGAGTTTTCCCCTTCATATAACACCCACACTTTCAGAATACTTTGGGGGGGAACTTATATAAATAAACCAGGAGAGAGAGAAAAACTGATAATAAATTCCAAAGATATATCTCAAAGGCAAACTTTAGAGTACCAGAATCTCATACACCCAACCCTGGGCCCTGAGGCTTGCGCCAACTAATTCCATACTTTGACATGCCCAGCACCACAAGGCTCTCCCCTTAAACAATGCTGATAGGTAACGAGGCTGTGAGAGAACTGGAGGGGAGAGGCCTGATGGGCATTTCTTGTCAGTTATCATTCAGTTACCAGGGTGCATTAAGAAATTAGATTATCTGAAAAGGAGGAAAGTAAAGGGAATCTAGTCATTCTGCCTCACACTTTCCCTTTCTGCCTTTAAAGATGACGAGGTGACCCAGTAAAACTGCTGTATATTTTCCCCTGTGATGGAGCTAAGTCTGCAAACTGAAACACAGTAGACAACTTGATAGAATACAAGCCAGCAAACATTTAAATATTAACTTACAGACACGCTGCATGAGATCACTGATATATTCTCATAGAACAACAAGATCAATTTGAAGCAAGAAAAGTCACAAATTAACATCCCTTTTATTATTATTATGCTAGGCAAGGTATAAAAAGAAAGTGCTGCTTCAGTGAAACAGAAAAGGACTCAGATATTCTCGTATTTCTTTTCTGAGCCTGGATTTGAGCGGGGCCATTCCATCTGATTGTAGTTTCTGTAGGTAAGCAGATGTTCAGGCAGCACAACAAGAATTATAATAATCGATGTGGGATGTTCCTAAGATGTGAGTTAATGCTTTCAAACCCATAAAGCTTGCAATGTTACTGAGATGAACCGCATTACAGACCCACATGTGCTCATCAAAATTACCTCAACTGAATCAACAGCTCAGCTCATGTGTACCACCTGACCTTCTGGAACTGACCTGTGAGATGCAGCCTCAAATCAATTTCTTCCTCCTAAGGATTAAAATTGATATAGAAAAATATAGACAACCAGCAGTGATGCTTTTTCAGGTTCAGATTTCTTGATCTAAAACAATTTGGGAGTTGGAGAGTTGGGGGTGGGTGGAAGGATTAAGCAAAAAAAGAAAAAAGAGAGAGAACTCATGGACGTGGACAATAATGTGGTGATTACAGGGGGTGGTGGAATGGGGCGCAGAGGGGATAAATGGTGAAAAATAAAATAAATTTAAAAATAAAATAAAACATATGTGGGAAACAAGGTAAAGTACACTGCCAAAAGGAAGAGATTTTTAAAATATATATATATACTAGGGGCCTGGTGCACAAAAATTTGTGCACTCAGGATGGGCGTCCCTTAGCCTAGCCTGGGCCCTCTTGCAGTCTGTGACTCCTCGGGGGATGTCCACCTGTTGGCGTGCCTGGTCAGCCTGGGCGAGGGGCTGATGGCTGTTTGCAGGCTGGCCAAGGCCCCCAGCAGTGGGGCCCTTCACCCCATTGGGGTGTGGTCAGCCTGGGTGAGGGGCTGAGGGCCTTTTTCAGGCTGCCCACAGTCCCTTCAGTGTTAGGGTCCCTACTGGGGTGCCTGGGCAGCCTGGGTGAGGGGTTGAGGGCCGTTTTTAGGCTGCCCACAGCTCCCTTGACCCAACGTCCCAGCGAGGCTGACTGGAATCAGGTTTCTGGGGCTTATTTATCTTCTATAATTGAAACTTTGTTACCTTGAGTGGAGGTCTAGGCAAGTTACGAAGCCTCCTGTTTGCTTCAGCTTGGTGGCTTCTATAATTGAAACATTGTTGCCGTGAGCAGAGGCCCAGCCGGCCTAGGCAGGCAGTTGCAACCGAAGCCTCCTGTTTACTCTAGCTCCGTGCCTGCCGGCCTCCATCTTGGCTGGGTTAATTTGCATACAGTTGCTCTGATTGGCTGGGGGTGTGGCTTGGCTGGTGGGTGTGGCTTAGGTGTCTCAGAGTGATGGTTAATTTGCATATTACTCTTTTATTAGAGTAGATTATTGATTTTTTACAGAGAGAATGAGAGAGGAATAGAGAGTTTGAAACATCGATGAGAGAGAAACATCGATCAGTTGCCTTCCACACAGCCTTCCTGGGGATGTGCCCACAACCAAGGCACATGCCCTTGACAGGAATCAAACCTGGGACCCTTCAGTCTACAGGCTGAAGCTCTATCCACTGAGCCAAACTGGTTAGAGCCAAAAGGAAGAGTTTTAAATTATAATTCATTATAATGCTTCAAAGGATACTTCCAGAGATGATTAGGTAAGAGATAGGAGGGGGGACAAATAGAAAAATTATAATAATAAACTGATATCCACCGATTGTACACAAGTGATTGAGAATTAGCTTTGGTCCTAGCAAGCAGACTCTAATCTGGGGTTCTGGAGATAGACTGACCACTAATGCATTTGCAATAAGGACACCACAAAGGGTGCTGCTAAGTGGAGAAGAGATATGCTGGCATTTTCTGGGGGACAAGTGTCAAAATACTCAGCAATGGTGAAGTGGGGTAGGATAATATGAAGGCAATGCACAGGCTCAGGCATTTGAGAGTACAGTGGACATCATTGCTATCAGCGCTCTGGAGTAGGGGCAACCTTTCTTTCCTACCAGTAGGGCACTGGCTTCACTGCAGAAGTGACTGTAGTTTAAGCAGACAATGAAGAGTGAGTGGGTATGTGAAGGGGACGAAGGGATGGTTACAGAAGCTTCCAGCCAAAGGAAGCAGCATCTGCAGAAAGTCTGATGAGGAAAAGAGCCCGGCAAGGAGAGGAGCTGAGAAACGGCCAATAGACCTCTAGGGAGTGGAGAAGAAACAAGGTGAAGGATGGTGCCAGGTGAGGCTGGAGAAACAGGCAGGGGCCAAATCACAGCCATGGTGGAGACTACAGTTCTTATCATAAGAGTAATGAGACACAGTTCTTGCAGCAAGAAAGCTACAAGATAGCTTTGCCTTAAAAAGAATTCTCTTTGGCTAGCTGGAAACCGACTGGAGAGAGCCTGGCATGGGGGTGCAGCAAACAGCCTCTTCAAGGCGGCTACAGGGGCTGGCATGGGGGTGCGGTGGCACTCACTGGAGGCTTATGTACTTACGATGCTGCCAAAACCATGTGAGAGATTTCCCTTTAGTTCAAAATCTTAATTTCTATTTAAACACTAGAATACGAGCTCCACAGTAAAAGGGACTTTAGTGGTGTGGCACTGCTGTGTCCCCAGCAGAGTTCAGTCATTAGAAGGTGGTACTCAGTAAGTAGTTGTTGAATAATTGAATTTTAAAGCAAATACTCCTAATGGGAGTATAGAGAGTTTCTGTGGGTCATTCATACCTTGATATGAATGGTAAATGTGAGCACAGGCTCAAAGGGGGCAGGGAAGAAGCAATGGGGAAGGAGGCTATGGCAACTTGATTACTTCATTACATTGACATTTCTATTTTAAGTATGGGAGATGAACAGGTAATGCCTTAGGTTGTAAATCTTACTAGGACTAGCTAAAGATATGCTTCTGAGTCAAACTGTAATCTTGTGTGGTTAAGAAGTTCTTTCAAAATGATAGCAACTTTGGTGTTTTGGTCATTAAACCTTGTTTTTCATTTCTGTGTGTGTGTGTGTGTGTGTGTGTGTGTGTTCCCCCCGGTGGAATAGTCTTAGTGTTATCTTGGAATGTAATCTAAACTACCTGTAAGGCCCCAGTGATTTCCAGTCCTTGCTCAAAGGCCTGGGCCTGCACAAGAGTCGGTCACTCTTGACTGCAAGGTCAATGGCTCTGTGTTCCTTCTGAGCACTGTTCTAGGGCTGAGACTGAAACTGAGCTCACTCATCTCTTCTAAACCTTTCTGCGCTGCTCAGATCTGAAAATCAAGTTTATGGCGGAAAAGTAAGTGATCGCCTATTGAGGAGGTCTGCACTCTTGTCCGGGTTGTGAACTGGGACATCGCATGCTCCTGTGTAGACAGGCCTGTAGGACACCCAGACTCAGAAGCATGAGAACAGTGACATCCAGTGGCTGCCGGGGCACACTTCTCAGGGGCCAGGCACACAGGTGAAGAATGAATGGAGCTCACGCTGCTCCGGATCCTGACTGTCTGCTTTTGTGCTTCAAAGCCTGGGAACCCTTCTAAACTCAGACTAACCCGGCTCTACCAATATCCTTCCATATTCTCTCCTGGGTTTTTACGTTCAGGACAATCATCTCTCTCTAGAGTTGCACTGTTTTAAGTTGCATCATAAATGTTAATAAATGATAATGTTCAACATCTGAGAAAATGTAAAATTACATTGCAGCTTTAAAAATAAAGTTCAGAGAGAAGGTGGGGGGGGGTGGTTAAGAGAGCAACCAAAAGACTTGTACACATGCATGTAAGAATAACTAGTGGACACAGACAATAAGGCGGTGAGGGCCTGTGCTGGGAGGCAGGAGTGGGCTGGGAGAAGTCAATGGGGGGGGAAAGAGACAGATGTAATACTTTCAACAATAAAGAATTTAAAAACAAATAAACAAACAAATAATAATGTTCTTATTTCAAAAAAAAATAAAGTTTGTCATTTATTCAACAAATGTTTATTGTGTACCTACTAGGAGCAAAAGAGGTATTCTGACCCTCTGGAGGTTACATTCTTATTGGAGAAGACAAACAGTAACGTATACAAACATGTAAGCACACACACCTATAGACATCCCTTGATGCCAAGTCACAGTAAATGCTAAAAAGAAAAGTGAAACAGGTAAGGGCATAGCATTTGACAAAGGGATTGGTGCTATTTTGAATGGTGATCTTAAAAGGTCTCTCTGAGGACATTTGAACAAAAACCTGAATTAAGGGGTCAGATCACATATATACCAGGAGACGAGCATTCCAAACACAGAGAAAAGCAAGTGCTAAAGATAACTATTGTATGAAATCAAGATTCCAGAGGAAGTTAAAAATAAGATTGTGTGTAGTAACATAAAAATAATCTATAAAAATAAAAGCATAATATGCAAATCAACCAAATGGCCGAACAGTGGAACATCCAATTCAGATAACCTTCCAGACGACCTTCTGGACAAAGCCGGGACTGCAAAGGCCTACTCTTACACAAATTTTGTGCATTGGGCCTCTAGTTATATGTAAAATCAGGCCTCTAGTTATATGTAATTCTATTTCTAAAGATGAAAAGAAGTTATGAGCCTAAGCTTAACTTTCATACTTTAGACAGGAGAGTAAATACATTAATTACAGTCAAGCTTTAGAAATTCAGACCCAAAGTAAAATAGTGTCATATAATTACAAAATGCCACTATTTAGAAATAATTTATTTCAATGTAAAAGCAATGAGCCAAGAATGTGGATAGTAGGATACTCTTCAGATCTAAATTCCTTAAGTTACCCAGCAGAGGGAACTATGCTATGACAGAGTAAAGCCATACTATCTCTGGATTTGGACCAAAGTAGATTATTCATGTTGCAGTGTTGTCTTTCCTACCAGAAAACAGGACTCTTTAGTTTCTTTTCACATATTTTAGCTCATTAGCATGCCTGGCAGTGCATCCACCGGCTGAATTATTACAGCAACAGTTGTTGCATTGAGAACTATTTTGGTGATCATGCATGCCAAGGTCATTCAACATTTGCAAGGATTTTCATCTACTATACTACCACTAATCTTCATAGTACTGAGTGAAGTAAATTCTGTGGCTATTTATAAACACTTTCAGAAGCCATTGTTTTTATTACGAGAACTGTTTCCATTTTCCATAGTAGTTCTCAGTCTCACAATGGAAAAGAAATGATCAAAACAACATCACAAATCTCTTACTTAAAAATGCTCTTGCCCTAGGTGGTTTGCTCAGTGGATAGAGTGTCAGCCTGCAGACTGAAGGGTCCCAGGTTCGATTCTGATCAAGGGCACATGCCTGGATTGCTGGCTTGATCCCCAGTGCAGCCAATCAATGATTCTCTCTCAATACTCTTGTTTCTCTCTCTCTCTCTCTCTTTCTCTCCCTCCCTCCCTCCCTCCCTCCCTCCCTCCCTCCCTCCCTCCCTCCCTTTCTCTCTTCTCCCTCTCCCTTCCTCTCTGAAATCAATAAAAATATGTATTTTTTAAAACTTTTTCTTGAAATTAAGTGAAAGTTGCCTAGTATCCAAAATATAGAGAGAATATTCTACACATATGGCCTTCTAAAATTGTTCTAGTTTTGCCTTCACATTTTAGTTCCTGAATCGGTGTGTTAGAGTTGCCATAACAAAGTGGCTTAACTGACAGGGATTTATTGTCTCACAGTCCTGGAGGCCGGAGATCTGAAATCAGGGTGGTGGCAGGGCTGTGAGGGGGACTCTGTTCCATGCCTCTCCCTGGCTTCTGGTGCTTATTGGCAATCTTCGTGTTCCTGGGCTTGTAGATGCATGACACCAATCTCTGCCTTTCTGTTCACACGGCATTCTCCCCATGTGCATGTTTGTATCCAAATTTTTCCTTTTTATAAGGACACGAGTTATGTGGATTATAGACCCACTCTACTCCAGGATACCCTCATCCTAACTTAACTAATTGCACCTACAACAAGTCTATTTCCAAATAACGTCACTTTCTGGGCAACTGGGAGTTAGGTCCTCACCATAAGAACCTGAGGGAGAGGGGATATCGTTTAACCCATAACAACTCTTAAATGCACCTTATTTTTGTATGTGGTGTGAAACAAAGTAAATATCCAATTTTCCATAATTCGCTGAAAATCCCATTCTTTGCCCACTAATCTAAAATGCCCGCTTTGTCATTGACCTAATGTCCATAAGCGTCAGACTCTATCTATTGCTTCATTAATCTTTTAGTCTATCACATTTTCTTACTGTAACTTTATAACAAGTCTTCCCCAGACTCCCTTGCTCCTCACATTTGCAAGGGAGTTACACTTGGAGTCATCTGTTCCCACTCAAAGGATAATAAAACTAACCTTCCCCAAAGCCAAATGTTTGCAGTCCAGGGCAGGGACTTTCCCCTTTGCCTTCCCGCGGTGAGAATTCATTGATTTTCCAAAGTACTTGTTGACATTAGGGAGACAGCTTCCCTCCCGTACAGGCAGCTAAGCAGCGAGTAGCCTGTACAAACTTCCACATTCCTCGGCTGTGGTGCATGCACAGCATCCATGTGGCTCTCGTCACATCACTGAGAGAAAAGAATGGAGCCTGGAGAACTGACACAGTTATTGCTGCAGGTCAGCGGTTCTCAACTGGTGTGCCGCACTGGTGTGCTGCGAGAATTTTTAAAACATGCAATACCTACTTAGTCAGTGTCACTGACCTCTTTTCCCTTCGTTTGTGAAATATAAAAAAAGTGACAACATCCCACACAATAGTTGTCCAGTGTGACTGAATCAAAATTATACCTATTTTTTGTCAGATTGGCAAAAATTTTCTTGGTGTGCCACAGGATTTTAGTAATTAGTTTATGTGTGCCATGAGATGAAAAATGTATAACTCTGATCTCTGTCTTAGAAACCTCACGTTTGCTTTCAGCATAAAAATGAACAAATGTCGATACTGAAAACATATCACAGAACACTCCCAGCAATAAAAAGAAAAAAATGATAAAAACTATTGATACATGTAACAACATGAATGAACCTCAGTGACATTCTGTTGAACAAAAAAAAGGCAGACACAAAAGCATACTGTATGGTTCCGTTAATTGGAGGGTAAAGAAGAGTCAAAATGAATCAACTGATAATGGAAGTAGAAATAGTGATCCCTATATTAGAGAGGTCTGAGAAGGAGAGTGAGGGAATCTTCTGGAAATCCATACTAGTAATAGAGGAATACGCAAATTGTCTGGGACACCATCACAGTAACAGTAATGACCTAACAGCAGGCTGCATGGGGCGACCAGGCTAGTAAGGGAGCAGTTGGGGGCAACTAGGCTGCCTGTGGGTGGCAGTTAGGGAAAACCAGGCTAGCGGGG